>CM039125.1:47834816-47847777 GCA_022036555.1 Microstegium vimineum
ATTGGACTCGATCATTGTAAAACCAAAACCTCAAGCATGACTATTGATTAGCTGAATATTAGATGTCCAAAATAATGACTATATAGCTTCAGAAATAACAACTGAAATCATTTGAAAGAAGAGAGCTCGTAAATACTAATTGTAAGTCATTCCAAGAATCTTGAAGAGTCAAAGCATCTCAAGTTTAACAAAAAATTATAGACAAAACTATAAAGATTTATAACATCAAATAGATATACTATAAAAATATAATTGATAACAAATTTAATGATACTTATTTGACATCATAAATATTATTATATTGTTATATAAGTTTGGTCAAACTTAAGAAACTTTAACTCTCCAAGATTCTTGAAATGACTTATAATTTGGAATGGAGGGAGTACTACCAGATGTTTCAATAATATGGTTACGCACGCTCAAGTTAAATTTGAATCATTGCGTACGAAATATCTCTCTTTTTTACAGATGGAAGAAAGGACAGAGATAGGGGGCGGGCAGGAGGCCAGGCCCTCTATATGAATTTGAAATTTCCACTAAATTTTAAAATTCAAATAATTTTTAAAAAAATAACATTATTGACTTCTCTAATAATGAAGAAAAAAAACTTCCTAGCTCGATTTCTAGAGGCAGATGCAGCCGCCGCTGCTATATCCGCCACCATCGCCGCCAGCGCAGAAGAAGCCACAACAGCTTTTCATTTCATCATTAATAATAACAAAGAAAATCTCAAAGATGATGGTGGTAAGTTCCTAAATTTGAACGAAAAACCAGCAGAGAGCGCACACAGTCCTTGCACCACGGAACAAGAAAGCGAATATGCCCCGTGGAAACCTAGGGCGGACCTTCCCCTCTTCCAAGCAAAGCCAAGGCCGCCGACGGGTGGGCTCCATCTTCTCAAACATCTGTCACCGCCAGGTGGCCCCCTTCGCTGCCTCCTCTTCTATTTCTTCTACAAATAGCCGTCCGGCCTCGGCGGCGGCTCCCGAATTAAGTTGGCGAGACAAAAACCCAAACACCTCCGACCACAGATAGCGAGCGAACCCTCTCTCTAGGCCTTTTCGAGAGAAGGAGAGAGGAGGAGATGGCGGTCACGATCACATGGGTTAAGGCGAGGCAGATCTTCGACAGCCGCGGCAACCCCACCGTCGAGGTGCGTTCGTTTTCGCTGCGTCTTCTAGCTCGGGGGGCCTGTTAATTTGGTGATCTGTTTCGTTTCGTCGCGATCTGTTCTGATTCGCCGCGATCTGTTCCGATTTGATGATGATGAATCTGGATTAACTGCTGCAGGTGGACGTTGGCCTCAGCGACGGCTGCTACGCGAGGGGGGCTGTGCCCAGCGGCGCATCCACTGGTACGTCTGTCTGTCTGCCTATCTCTCCCCGAGGGACTGCTCTGTTCCTGAGACACTGCTTGGTTTGCTTGATCCGGGCGTGTCGAGGGGATTCGAACGGATCGCAGATGCTGTGTGGCTCTCTGACATGTATACTGTGCTTTTGTTGGTTGTGGGGGATAACAAACAACAGTCCTTAGTCAGGTTTAACTGGATGTGCGCGCGGTTGTTTTTTTTTTTTGCTAGATTTGATCGATGCGTATAGTCTAGTCCTTATTTCTCAAGTCTGTTCTCGGCGAATTGAAATACTCCCTGCGAAATTATCTCTATGTTCGGGGGTTTATAAAAATCAGCTTGTTGTTTCAAAGCAGAGCCTAAGAGTGTTGTCAGCAGATTCATCACCAGCATGGCATGGTTAGCTGATCTGAAAATTGCTTAGCGTCTGGATCTGTCAATGAAGCAGACGACAGGCTTAACTTTTCAACCTCTATGATATTATTATATTGTCCACTATCAGTTTGAATGTTTTTTCAGATACTGTGATTTATTTATCTATTTATCTTCAGTTACACTTCTGTGACCTTGCTTCAATCACCCGAGTATCGGCATGATTTTGTTTTCAAATGATAGATAAAGAATGCAGTGAAGCCAATAGACCTCTCCTGAAGTATTCTTATCTAATGAATCATGAAACATATTTATATGTGATATACAATGCCATGTTTAATTGTTTTGACATGTTAGCAACAAAGAAAAGTTTTTTTTTTTTCATATTAGATATGGTACTCAGTACCTGCTATTTGGTTTGCATATGGTCTTTTTGCAAAATTTCAGTTTCCAGACACCCTTACTTTTTCAATAGGTGGGAGTGGGATGTCAGTATCTGCTATCTCGCTAGGAATGGGCCTTTTTTTTTTAACAAAATTTCAGTTTTTGGTCCAGACACACCTACTTTTTGAATAGGTGTGCTTTCTTTCGTTGTCTCAATATTCACAGAATTTTTTATATCTTCATCTTTGAACAATGACCTCAGGAATATATGAGGCCTTGGAGTTGAGGGATGGAGGATCTGATTATCTTGGCAAGGGTGTTCTTAAGGTTAGTTGACCAGCCAAATTTTCCATTTCAGTCTGAGGGTATTATACTAGCTATATGTGCCATGTACTTGCATGCATCATAGTCATTCATGCATCCAGTGGTCATGGTTAACTTTATATGATAGATAGAAACCAACATGTGTATCCTCCACCTTTTTACTTGCAATAAAATTGATTTTTGGAGCTTATTTGAAGTCTATGCTCTCAACTTCAGCTGACTAAGTGCTACACTGTTACTAGTAGATTTTGGCTTAAAATTTGAATCCACAGATAACCTGTGTCAGTGATTGCAACCATTCTGTTTTTGATGGGTTGTTTTCTCATTTCACATTGGACTAATAAGTCATATTGTCTTTCGCTAGGCTGTGAGCAATGTAAATGACATTATTGGACCAGCAATTGTTGGAAAGGTATGTATCTCATTTCTAAAATTGCATGCATGATTTCTATGATGTAATACTCAATACATGATAGCTATCTTACTGGTGAATTATGTTTCAGGACCCCACTGAACAGGTTGAGATTGACAACTTCATGGTCCAACAGCTTGATGGAACCTCCAATGAATGGGGCTGGTGTAAACAGAAGGTATCATGGAGTTGATCCTTGTGTTCCTAAACTTGACTCCCATCTTGCATTGCTTGTACTGATATTTCCTTTGTTGTGTTCAATCTATAAAGCTTGGAGCAAATGCTATTCTTGCCGTTTCACTTGCTGTGTGCAAAGCTGGAGCTATGGTGAAGAAGATTCCTCTTTACCAGGTCTGTCACACACCACTATGGTTTGTTTTTATGATGTATGTATGCACAATTTAGGGGGTGTACTGAAAGTTGACTTATTCTCAGCACATCGCAAATCTTGCTGGAAACAAAAATCTGGTGCTCCCTGTACCTGCCTTTAATGTGATTAATGGAGGATCACATGCTGGAAACAAGCTTGCTATGCAGGTAATAACATTGCTTGGGGAATATGATTTTCTGAGTGCATGCTTTGACTATACTATCTAACCATTTAACTGTTGTACAGGAGTTCATGATCCTCCCAACTGGTGCTTCCTCGTTCAAGGAGGCCATGAAGATGGGAGTTGAGGTGTACCACCACCTGAAGGTGAGCAAACTAATGAATCTATTGATGTATCTTAAGTGTAGACCCTAGGAATATGCTGTTGGAATGCTAATGTTTCTGTATGCAGAGCATAATCAAGAAGAAGTATGGTCAAGATGCTACAAATGTTGGGGATGAAGGTGGTTTTGCACCTAACATTCAGGTATGGCCATATGTTTTTTTTCTGCAGCTGTCATAGGGAAGGACAGCGATTATTATATATATTTTTCAAGTTATATCTAGAAGGACAGCAATTATTATATATATTTTTCAAGCTATATCTAGCATATTTAAGATGATAGGGCCATAATTCAAAATTTGGCAACTTAGTTTTTATATCCAAAGAAAGTGGCAGTAGGCTAATTATTGCTTTATGGTTCTCACTAGAGGAACAGTCTGTTTTGTTTCTATGTTGGCTGTAGGGTAACTACAAAATTATTAATCATCAGCATCCATTTCTCACAATCTAATTTCTATGTCAACCAATATATGCAGGAAAACAAAGAAGGCCTTGAACTACTGAAGGCAGCTATAGATAAGGCTGGCTACACTGGAAAGGTATGTTTTCTCTCATCTACTTAGCTCACAAACAGTCAAACCTTTGTGTGTGTGTGTGTATATATAGTTGTTTAAACTTATCTGTGGCAGGTGGTCATTGGAATGGATGTTGCTGCTTCTGAATTCTTTACTGAGGACAAGACTTATGATCTTAACTTCAAGGAGGAGGTAAGAATTGCAACTTCTTATTATGCTTTTATAGTTTTATTTACCAATAGCTTTAGCTTTTCTTTATGTGTTATTCTATAGGCCTATGGTAATATATGAGCTTTTATTTTATAATTAACGTGTACTTTCTTGGCCAGAACAACGATGGTTCAAAGAAAATTTCAGGTGACAGCCTGAAAGATCTTTACAAGTCCTTTGTTTCTGAGTACCCTATTGAGTCAATCGAAGATCCGTTCGATCAGGATGACTGGTCCACTTATGCCAAACTCACTGATGAGATTGGACAGAAAGTGCAGATTGTAGGAGATGATCTTCTTGTTACTAACCCTACAGTGAGTACTGTTTTAGTTAACTGATTTCCCCCTGTAGTCCTATGCACGACACATAGAGTTTTAAACATTATCTTCTTTACCTGTGCTATACAGAGGGTTGCCAAGGCCATCAAGGAGAAGACCTGCAATGCTCTTCTCTTGAAGGTAGAATCATTGCGATTTCATTTTGGCTAATCTTTTCACTGGGTATTGATTACCTGTATTGTAAGTGTCTGCTGACTTACATCCCTACATGGTGACAGGTGAACCAAATCGGCTCTGTGACCGAGAGTATTGAAGCTGTTAGAATGTCCAAGAAAGCCGGATGGGGAGTGATGACAAGCCACAGGAGGTAGCCATTGTAGTTTGTTTGCTTTTGAAAATTTAACATTCCTATTTGACTTGATTCGCTCTATTAATTTATCTTTTCTTCCTTTGTTCAGTGGCGAGACAGAGGACACCTTCATTGCTGACCTTGCAGTTGGCCTGTCTACGGTACGCTGTCAATTGGCGAACATACACTTGAGATATTGTCGGATTGAACATCTTAGGTACTGACCTGGTTTCCACGATTTCGTTTCAGGGCCAAATCAAGACAGGAGCTCCCTGCCGGTCTGAGCGCCTGGCCAAATACAACCAGGTAAGCATGCACCTGTGCAAGGTTCCTACATCTAGGTTATGTCTAGCTACGGCTCTCGAAGCTGTTTAACAAAAATTTTGTGGATGCAGCTCCTCAGGATCGAGGAAGAGCTCGGTGTCGCGGCAGTCTACGCCGGAGCAAAGTACAGGGCACCAGTGGAGCCCTACTAGACCACGAGTGCACAGAGCCTGGAGGAAGAAGATGAGGATGTTCTAGTGGAGCTACTACTATTTCGCTGCTGCTTTTTGATGGAAAGTCTGTGCGGTCAAATAAAAGTATGCTCTTGTTTGCTCGAGAGCTACATTGGTGATTTTGTTGTGGGAAGAAAACAAAGGAAAAATATACTGTTTTTTTCTAGATTCTAATGAATTATGAGTGGCAGTCCGCACTCGTTGGAATATAGTATGCCCAAACTGATTTTAATGGTAGGCAAGCGACTTTTTTGTTTTGTCATATGCAAGCGACTTTCTTGTGTATTTTGCTCTGTTAAGCCGTTTTTGAATGCAGCATGGAAACCCCTTGCCATGGCTTTGGCATCTAGCGGTAGGTAGAGCCATAGCCAAAGCAATTCATGCATGTAGTGGGCTAGTGGCAGATGGAGCCACAACAAGAAGTTCGTAGCGGCAAATGGAGCCACAGCTGCCGCATAATTCATGGCTTGTGGCAGATGGAGCCACAGCCGCATCAAACCCCTGGCTTTGGCTTGTAGTTGTAGGTAGAGCCACAGTCGCCGCATAAATTCATAGCTTCCTTATCCTCATTTTGCAAGCGACGTTCTTGTGTCTTTTGCTTTGTTGTAAACCAATTTTCAAATTCGGCATGGAAACCTCTCGCCACACCTTCGGCTTGTGGCGGTAGATGGAGCCATAACAATTCATGGCTTGTAGCGGTGGATATAGCCACAGCCATCACATCAATTCGCTTGTGGTTATTTGTTGAGTGGCAAGAGCGAGGGCACCTTCATTGCTGACCTGTCAGTTAGCCTGGCTACGGCACAGTGTCAACTGACGTACATGCATATTTTTTTTTAATTCGGACTCTTCATTCATCGAGGATTGACAGGGTTACATTTTTCAGTCACCCGATAATCTATGCAAGATGGGGGCTACACCCCACTCCCGCATTCTTACCTTATCTAAGGGGGTGTTTGGTTCCCTGACTTATTTTTAGTCTCTTGTCACATCGAATGTTTGGTATCAATTAAATGAATTAAATATAATTTATATTATAAAACTAATTACAGCGCCACGTAGTACTTCACGAGACGAATCTATTAAGCCTAATTAATTTATCATTAACATATGTTTACTGTAGCACTATATTGTCAAATCATAAACTATTTTATATCAATAGATTTGTTTCGTAAAATAGTCTTCGGATGATAAATTAGTTTTATAAATAGTCTAGATATCTAATGTGATAGAGACTTTTTTTTAGTCCCTGTAACCAAACAGGCCCTAAGACTTGCTGTACGAGTACATGCGACCCGATTACAAGATCTAGGAGCATATATTAAAACAAAACCAAGAAAACATGAACTAAGTTCTATAATTATGATTAGCACAATACAAGGTTCCCTCCTAACGCCCATATACTTTGACCTGCAGTCTGGCCACCCCTTTCTCTAGGCCCTAGCAAGCTGAAGCCTGTCTCTGCACGCGATGGCTTCCATCATCAGAGCGTCGAGTCCATAGGGTACCACAGAACACATCCTACATAGAACCTCCCATCATCGGACCGGAGAATAATCCCCGTCGATCCCATCTAAGACCTTCTCTCTTAAACCATATGAGTTGGAGTGTATTTGAACTAATTTACACTTCAAACAACTCCAATCTATATGACTTAAGGTCGCATCAAACAAGTTCTAAACAGTGTTAACCTGATTTCCATGACTTTTTCGTTTCAGGGCCAAATAAAGACAGAAGCTCTGTGCCGGCCTGAGCACCTGCGCGAGGCTTGGTTTCCCAACTAGATTATGCTTAGGACGTATGAACCAAACATTCGGTTGCAGCTGATCAGGATCGAGGAAAAGCTCGGTGATGCCAGTCTACGACGGAGCAAAAGTTCAGGGCACTAGTAGAGCCCTACTAAACGCCTAAACCACGAGTGCCCAGAGTTCTGGAGAAAGAAGAAGATGAGGATGTTTTTGTGGACCTACTAGTTCGCTGCTTCTTTTTGATAGAATGGCTGTACGATCACAATAAAAATATGGTCTTGTTTGCCCGAGAGTTACACCGTGATTTTGTGAATTTGTGGTAGGAACCAAAAAAATAGAAAAAAAACTATTTTTCTAGATTCCGATGAGTGATGAGTGATGGGCCGCACTCATAATACAAAATACTAGTGTCTTTATAGATTTCGATGAGTGATGAGTGGTGGGCTGCACTCGTAATATCGTTGCACAAACTGATTTTGTTGGGTACCCAACAAAAAGCAAGCCAATTCTTTTCTTGTTTCTTTTGCTCTGTGAAACTATTTTTGTTTTTTATTTTGAAAAAAAAAACATTTTCGTATTCAGCATGGCTCCTCGCCACGGCCTCGACTTGTAGTCACACATGGAGTCACGACCCACGGCCGTATCTTGCACAACAAAATAGTCTTGTCATATGCTAGTGACTTTCTATTCTTTCTCTTTATTATTAGACTTTCTATTCTTTCTCTTTATTATTAAATCATTTTCGAATTTAGCATGGAAACCCTTATCACGATTCACGACTTCATCTTGTAGCTACAGATGGTGCCACACGGCTTCGACTTGTCGCGGTAGATGAAGCCATACAACTTCGGCGGCTTGTAGTGACAGATAGAGCCACACAACTTCAGCGGCTTGTAGTGGCAAACAGAACTATGTCACTTTGGCTTGTAGCAGCAAATGGTGTCATAGCCGCATCATACACACCAGAAAATCTTGCTTGTCTTTCATATGAGAGCGACTTTCTTATTTCTTTTGCTCTGTTATAAAACCATTTTCGAATTCAGCATGGAACCCTAGCGGCAGATGGAGCCACACACCTTCATCTTGTAGCGGAAAATAGAGCCACACCGCTTCGGCTTGTAGCAACAGATGGAGCCACACACCTTCGTCTTGTAGCGGCAAATAGAGCCACACTGCTTTGGCTTGTAGCGATAGATAGAGCCACGCTGCTACGACTTGTAGCGGTAGATAAAGCCGTAGTTGCATCTTGCACAACAGGAAATCTTGCTAAACTTCTATATGCGAGCGACTTTCTTGTTTCTTTTCCTTTATTATTAAGCCATTTTCAAATTTAGCATGGAAAACCCCTCGCCACAGCTCCAACTTGTAGCGGCTGATGGAGCCACATGATTTTGGCTTGTAGTGGCAGATGGAGCAGAAAATCTTGCTAATTGTTGTTTTTGCTATATGCGAGCGACTCTTGTTTCTTTTGTTGTGTTATTGAGCCATTTTCAAATTCAACATGAAAAACCATCGCAAAGGCTTCAACTTGTAGCAGCAGATGGAGCCACAACTACAACAATTCATGGCTTGTAGCAACAGAAGACAAAAAATGCACTAATCCATGGGTTGTACCAACAAATGTACTCACATATGATCGCGTTAATTCATGGCTATCATGTTAATTCATGGCTTGTAGCGGCAGATGGAGCCACAACCAAATACAACAAAAAGACATTCATGGCTTATAGCGGCACATGGAGCCATAGCCAAAGACCAAAAAAAGGAAAAATATTATTATTATTAGATTTTGACGAGTGATTAGTGGCGTGCCCGCACTTGTCGGAAATTGTGCAAAAGAAAATCTTGTTGGCATCCCACATGCGAGCGACTTTCTTGTTTCGCCATATGCGAGTGACTTTCTTGTTTCTTTTACTCTATTGAGCCAAATTTGACTTTAACATGAAAGCCACTCACCATGGCTTCAACTTGTAGAGGTAGATGGAGCCACACATGTCGTGTTGATTCATGGCTTGTATCACATCAATTCATGTCTTTAGCGACAGATAGAGCCGCAGGTGCATTAATTCATGGCTTAGGTTGAAAGGAGACAAGTTGTATCAACCCGACCCATTCCATTCACCCGCTCGTTTTCCTATTTTTGAACAAATCCGAAAACCAGACGGGTGATTGGGAGTTGATGGGTGCGGGACGGAAACGGGGAAAGGCTTGATCCCGCCCGTTTTTTAGCCAAAAAAACTCCAATTTTCCTCCCTAAACTTTGGTCCGCGTCCGTTTTTCCTCCTTAAACTATGAAACCAGAAATCTTTCCTCCAACTCTAAAAACCGCTCGTTTTACCTCCCTGAATAGTTTTGACAGTGATTTTGTCTTTTTTCCATTTTTATTTATTTTGACTAAGTATTTAGAAAATCATATTAAATCATACAAAAATTATAAAATATAAAATCCAATTTTGTTGGACTCCACATGAGTAGATCTATACAACGAACATATAGTATGATATACTTCAGTACAAAAATTTTAAATTAATGATAGAAAAACATAGATTTAAAGATCCAATAAAAACTTTATACTAGAAATATCATATTATATATTCACTATATAGATCTACTCATATAGAGTCTAACAAAATTGGTTTTTTCTTATTTATAATTTTTCTATGATTTACAATAATTTTTCAAAGATTCGATCAAAATAAATAATAAAAAAACAAAATCATTGTACAAAACCACCCAGGGGGTAAAATGAATGGTTTTCAAAGTTAAAAGAGAAAAAAAATTCTGATTTCATAGTTCAGGGAGGAAAAACGGAGTTGAAGCAAAGTTTAAGGAGGAAAATTGAACTTTTTCTCAGATGAACCCTATTATAGTCGGATTCGTAAAATACGGGATTAGCCCAACATACAATATATCTGTGAAGCCCAAGAGCTAAAAGGCCCATCATATCCCTTCCTGCGGTAGCTTGCCTGCAGTGCGTTGTCAGCATGGGCTGCTGTCTGCAAAGCCTACTTCTCGATGAGACGATGATAGATTACATGACATGTCAACCTGTGACATGCTAACTTGATTGATGAATAATACCTGCACTTGCTTGATGAATAATACGTGGCCAAATTAAATACGTGCACTTGCATAGGAAGCACTACGTCTGCACCAAGCCAACTACTCATTCACTCGGATATGTTACCTTGATTGATAAATAATACTAATGTATATTTGTGTGGGTGTGCCTAAGACCTGATTTTAGATAATAAATTCAACATGTAATCTGATCCCGACTTAAGTTTCCGGCTCCCAACCATTTCCGTTGAATTTCCGGCTCATCTCCATACGCCCGCATATTCCAATCGGGTTTCTGAATGCCAGCAACTACACTGCCAATCATGATTAGGGGTAACAACAGATACGAGGGAACTCCAGCAAAAGGAAAAAAAAAAGATGAACCATCAAAACATGGTGGCAGCTAAGCAGGGTTTATGCAAATTAAAAAGAGCACAAACTTATGCACAAATCTGTGGGACTATTTCTTTTGCCCCGTGAGAGCTGATGCGCAGTCCAATTCAACAAATTGCGGGAGTGGGCTCATGATACACATGGTGCACGCTACAACAGTTGGAGCTTTTGCTAAACTGAACAATAACCAGCCCGGCGCATCAATCTTGTTGGGGGGGCATGTCGCGTTTTTTTGTTCCCTCACACTGAACCAGATAGCCTACATTCAACCGTAAATTCATCAAAAATTAATTAACAATATGAAAGTGATAAGGCTAAGATATGTTCAGCTAGCCATGACGGCTCTTGTGTGGTGTTACCTAACTAAAGATTGCAAGATCGGAGTGAGCTACCATCCAGATTTTGTCAGCCTACTCGTCCTCCTCCGACAATACACTCCAGATCATCCTGAAGTCAAACAACCAAGTGGTGATTATTAGTTTCTCCTTTGGTAGATGCAGACTTGCAGTGACTATCAAATAATCGAGGTATTACTTACCAGAACAAGGACAGGAAGAGGAGAACTATGAGACTAACTATCTTAAAAAGGCGGCGCTTCTTCTCACGGCCAAGTTGATTAAATATCTCCGTCACATCTACCAGATGCTGCCGCCGCTGGTACCTACAAAAGCCATAAAACATATAAACTAATCCATGACCAGTCCTGAAAGGAAACTAGAGTTGCATGTTCCAACTTTCCAAGTAGTTTAATAACTAATTGATGGGTTTTCTGTCTGAACAAGAAAAGCCCGAAAAGTGAAAACTGGACCTTAGTGGTCATAAATAGCAAAATTTCGAGGAGAAACACATAACTATAGCAAAGTTTAAAAACCACTGACATGGTTTTCCCTTTTTTTTGCATTTCTATTTTTTACCTTTTTTTGGTTGAGGACAAAAAGGGTTTTTTCTAACTTGACAATCACAAGTAAGGGGGAAACCCCAAAACGCCAAAAAAAGGTACCCCCACTTCCTTATAGGATCAACTGATTAAGGTTGAGCTTTAACCACCAGATAGAAACCAAAAGGTACCAATTTTTGGGAAAACGGGCAGGTCTATCTCCACTCTTCTTCTTCCTTCCTTGGAAAAACCAAAAAATAGAAAGTTTTTACCAAATTTCAATGACATAATTAGAAGCTGTGTAACCTCTAAAGCCATTTCCCGGAAGGTACTTCTTTCTTATATTCACTAAAAACAACCCTGTTACAGCTTGCAAAACGATCTTAACACACCCGAAATTTTTCCTAGGCTGCAGGGATAGCTGGGGGGGGATATAGGGCAGCAGGGGGGCGATGTAAAAAAGCAGCGGGCGGCTCAACCCGTGCGGGGGCGGCGGTCGGCTGCTGATATGGGTGCCTGGCTGGGGAAAGCAGGGCGGCTCGGGAAGGAGCAGAGGCGGGGCAGAAGGGCAGGAAGGGGGGGGCGCATAGGGGGAAAGGGGGGGAGAAGGAAAGGGATTTCCCTAAACCGCTGGGTTTTTTCATTACGTGTCTCCCCCCAATAAAGGGGGGGTTTTCAACACTAATGGCCGGCCCAATTAAACCCAACCATCTATTAAGGGTAGAACAAAAAATTTGGCCCATTGCCATTTACTAGCCACTAATTGTAACTTTAGGCTTGCCTCCTCTGAGGTCTTCCGACCATACATGATCCAAAAAAAGTTTTTTATTAAGAACATGTGATTTGGTTCAATAAATTAAAAATTTCCTGCAAAGACATTAACCACCCCAAGGTCCATAACACAATGACAGAGACAGCAAAAATAAGGGTACAGATTTTGGCCTTATGTTACTGCAAAAGAGGTATTTTTTTCTTTTTCGATGAACTACTATACTTTTAAATTTGATACAGGTTATCTTTCCTAATGTTTACGAAAAAAAAGGGTTTTGCAGATACTTTTTTTTTACCCAATTGTGTGATATTAAATTTGTTTTGGGGTTTTGGTTTTAGAACCCCAATACCCAAAAAAACAAGTATAAAAAGGGCCAGCTTTTACAACCCTTTTGTTGACTACAAAAAAGGGGAATAGATGTCTATTGACACCAATGAACCCAAAGTAAATTTTAAGAGAAAGAAAAAGACAAGAAAACAGAGTGAAAAATTAAATTAATATGTAAAATGTGTCCCTACACACTTAAAAAATTTTAGAAGTTTGTGGCAATTTGAGAGTGTGAATATATGAGTAGCTTTGGTTAGAAAATAATTATAAAAAAAAAATTGGGTATTTTTATTAATAGTAAATTTAGTTTCAGTGAGAGTACCAAAAAAGATTTAAAAGAGAGAAAACCCTTTTATAAATATGATTTTTTAAAAATTGTGGT
>CM039125.1:47847877-48039157 GCA_022036555.1 Microstegium vimineum
AGAGAAGATGCGCGCAATCGCGCAAGCAAAGGCGCCATGGGAGTCGTCGCGCGTACGTGCAAGCAAAGCGAATCAGAGTGCAGTAATAAAGTTGGCCTGTGCTGCACGTACTGTCGAGCGAGTACTTGTCGAGATGCAGCTGGAAAGCGTCGGGCGCGTCGGTCTGGAGCAGCGGACGGCGACCCTCGCGGACGTAGGCGGCGACGGCGGCGCGAACGAGGTCGGCGACGGCGGCGTCGGCGGGCAGCACGAGGTGGACAGGCCACAGGCTACGGTCCACCGTCACCTTCACCAGTAGCCGCGTCAGCCGCCTGTCTTCCCTACCCAGCGCCGGGCGAAACAGCAGCGGCTCCATGCGCTGCAGAAGCAGGTGTTGGGGCTGTGTCGTCTCTGCCTGCTGCTGGCTCGCCGCCGCCGCCTCGATGCATCGCCACTAGCGCCTGAGTTGGCATGGCGGTGGGCTGCTGATTCGCTCTTGTAGGTGGTGGGTGGAGCCGCGGAGGTGAGAACGCGCGGTCGATTGAGGTGTGCGTGCATGTGATGTGCGGCGGTGGTGTTGGGGGTGGATGGAGACGGCGAGCGAGCGGGCGGGCGGGAAGATACACCGAGTACTTGTTGTACTTGGTCGCCGCACCGCATGCTATCTAAGCGCGATTGTTAGGTACAGGGCACGCCTGCATTGGGTGACACGGCTAGTGTATGTATCTGAATTCTGAACCTCGTGTGGGTGGCTGGTTGCAGTGCAGGGCATCACGTATGGCATAGCTGTGTCTGTGTGTAGTGTTGGTGGCCAGGCCAAATGAGTAACGGATTCAGATGTGTGGTGGTGGTCGATGGAGGGACGTACGACGCGCGCGAAGAAGCGAGACGACGGGAGGGCAGAGGTGTCGCTTGGCGGGTGGACGCGACGCGGCACGGCCCGGCGCTGGGCCGTGACTGCATGCACCGCTGCACGCCACGCGTTCACCACTCAGCAGTAGCTAACTAGCCGTCGTGTTCGTCCGCTCTGCGCCCCTCCTCGCCGAGTGCTAACCGAGGGAGGCGGTTGGCGCTGCATGCCTAACTTTTTTTTTTTGTGTTTTTGAGATTACACAGGACAACGCAGACGTTCAATACATACGCAAACTCGTCTCTACGAACAGATGCACACAAACCCTATCCCTATGAGCACCTTCGAAGGACTGGGCCGGCAAATCTTAAAGTTGACGAAGTCACCACAGGCACATCACTGTCGACGGAAACGTCGCCTACCACTTAATGCGTAGCGCCGAAAAATTCTGGAATAAATCCAGAATAAAGTGTCGCACCCAGGATTTGAACCCTGAGTGAGAGCCCCCAACTAATAGCCTTTGTCATTGTGAACCTACTCCCTACGTTGCGAGCGGCCGACGAGACGCCGAACGAGCGAGGCTTTGTTCGGTTCGGCTTGCCCTGTTCTGTTTAGAGTCCGGCCATTTACTCGGCCCGATCGACGATTACCAGTAGCCTGGTTGCCTTTCGTTTCCCCGTCCAGATATCTGCCGTGGATTCTTCAAGGTTTGGCCGCCGTCCAAATCTGGTTGGACGCCGAATCTGCTTTCGCCGAGCGGCGGAGTTGGGACATCATACATTCATACTGGATGGAACACGTCCACATTTGAACCGGGGCACCACAAAACACCATGCGGTCACGTGTAGTGTGTACTCGGTCGGTGCTGGCCGCGCCGCAGGGGGCGAGTCGTGCACGCCATCTGCTCGATCTGGCCAAACGCCACGGGGGTGTCACGGGACCAAAACGGCCTGCTCGCCCGGCACTCATTTTCTACCGGTGTTTCGGCTGCAAGCCCTACATCAGCAAGCAAGCTAATAAGCTAAACGATTAATAATATCTTTTTTTTTCTCACACCAAATCAACATAACCGTACGTCAAATTTAAAAAGAAAAATAGTTTATTCAAAACTTGATTAAACTAATTCACGAAAAAGTTGCTACAGCGCAAGCCACGAAAAAGATGTACCGGATCGAGCACACTGAAAATCAACTTTGGAAATCTTCGAAGTCGAATTTTTAGAGTTTAGTCAAATTTATTCAAAAGAACATCAGTAGCTATACAACAAAATTGATGATGTTAGATACTACTACATCATAAAGTAGATTTGTATAGTATACTTATTTAGTGTTATCGATATTGATAAACTCAAAACAGTTTGACTCAGGACAAGTCTCGTTTGTACTTTGGGTTAGCTAGACATATTTCGTGTCATCGAACAAATTAAAGAGAGCTTAGGTGGTGTTTGGATTCATTAGACCATGGTCTAAAGTTTGGGTCTAATGTGGGTCTAAATTTAGACTCTAGAACATGTAAACTATGGTGTCTGGATCCATGGTCTAAAGTATGTTGTGTACCTTTAGACTCTCTTTAGCACATCTTTTGGTGCTAAAAATTTTAGACTCTGCTTTAGACCCAATGTCACTTTAGACCATATATTTTAGACCCCTGTTTGGATCCATGAGTCTAAAAGAAGTGTTAAAATTGCAGGGTCTAAACTTTAGGTGGTGTTTGGATCCGCGGTCTAAAGTTTAGACTGTGTCACATCGAATATTTAGATGGTAACTAGAAGGACTAAACATAAGCAAATTAAAAAACTAATTATATGGGAGTAAACTAATTAGCAAGACGAAACTATTGAGCATAATTAATCCATCATTAATAAATGTTTACTGTAACATCACATTGTCAAATCATGGACTAATTAGACTTAATAGATTAATCTCACAAATTAGACTCAATCTGTGTAATAAGTTTTATAATTAATCTATATTTAATAGTCCAAATTAGTGTCCAAATATTCGATGTGACGGGTCTAAACTTTAGACCCTAGGAACTAAACACCACCTTAGACCATGATCCAAACATGGCCTTAGCCTTATTCAGGGAGGCGCACCGTTCATTTTTCAGTTATCTGTTTCTAGTCCGTGTAGTTGGACCCAGGCGGGCTTCTAGTGGGTGGCTTGTTTGCTGCCAACCCCGCCATTATATAAAAATTCGTCTATCTTGATGCATAGTCAGAGCTCTTGCTCTGTTTTTTTTTTAAAAAAATTGGAATCAGTTTCTTTCGTAAAAAATCCATATGAAATTAAAGTGTATTTTTAATTCGAAATGAAAATATGTTTTGTTTATTATATGATAATAAATAAAGAAATATAAGAAAACTCCACGGCTCGGTTTGATCTCATCTTGTGCCGACCCAAATGTTTGTGTATCTAGAATTTTTTTTTACTAGTCCTTTATATTGCAATGTGTCAAACCGTCAAATGCTTTGGTAATTTGCCGGGATCGGATGAAGTAATATAATTTTGAACCAAACATTTTTCGTAGTAATAATATCTCGGAGTACGTTGGTTGATTATGGGCCGAAAACTCGAAAAGTCCACAGCCCCTCGTGGCCTCACCGGTCCGGGCCATATGTTTCCTTCATTTTCCCGCTCCCCTCCAACCGACCTTCCCTTCTCCAACTTTACCAAGCCGGCCCAGCCCAGCCCAGGTCGAAGAGGCAACACGCGCCCTGCTGCCTCTCGAATCTCTCCGACCCCGAGGGGCACCGGTCTCGTCGGTCGCCGCCGGCGCTGCGGCCGCGAGGAACTTGCGTGGTGCGAAGCGCCTGGCTGCTTGGGCAACTGGGCGGAGCAGGCGGGCAGGCTACTGCCGGCTGCTCTTCTAAGTGGGTACCTCTTCCTGCGTTGGGCGAGCTCTCAGCTGATTGGCGATCCGGCACCGCATCGCCAGGAGGGGAAACTCGGCCATGGCAGCGAGGCAGCCGCCGCCTTCGTCCGCCTCTGCGCCCGCGGCGGGGCTCTCCATGAAGGAGTACCTCAAGAAGTACCAGTCGGGTCCGGGCGCCGACGGCGACCGGAAGAAGACGACGAAGAAGAAGCCCAAGCCTGCCGCCGGGGGAGGCGGGGTGCTCATCGTCGACGAGGACCCCGTGTGGCAGAAGCCCGTGCTGGTGGACGAGGAGCCCGCGTCGTCAGGTGCGTTGCCCTCTTGATCCTCCCACTCTTCTTCCCGAAACCCTAAATCGTAGCGCGAGCTCTGGATGGATTGGTGGTGAGATTCTGAATTTGGGGTCGCTCTCGTGGTTGCAGGTGACGAGAAGCCGCTGGTTGACGAGGACATCGAGGTGAAGCGGATGCGTCGCCTTGAGGCAATACGCGCTGCAAGGCCGTACAATGCTATTGCCGAGGACGGCAGCGGGTGGGTTAATGTGGCCGCCCCAGAGGAGCAGGGCGGTGGATCCACCCGCCAGCGCAGGAACGACACACCGTCGCCGGAGCGGGGAGGTGCTACGAGAGAGGACCTTTCTCCTGTGCGGCGGAGGCAGCGCCGTGACACGCCCTCGCCTGTCCAGGCTGATGCTGCTGGAAAGGATTTGTCACCACCGAGGCAGAGGCGGAGGCGCCAGGACACGCCATCACCAAAGGGCAGTGGTGCAGGGGACCAGGATGACATGTCACCACCACGGAAGTCTAGGCGGAAAAAAGACCCTTCGCCGCCAAGGAAGGGTGCTCGTCATATCTCTGAGGAGCCCCAGGACACCTCGCCACCAAGGAGGCGTTCGAGACATGATTCGGTGGAGACCGAATACATTTCTCCACCGCGGCGACGGTCACAACATGGCTCAGAGGAGCCCAAAGACATCTCACCACCACGGAGGAGGAAGCATCAGGACCGTAAGGATGATTTGTCACCCCCAAGAAGAAATAATTTGGGGCAAACTCGCAAATTTGCATCAGATGAGTTATCTCCACATAAGAAGAGCGACATTTCTCCCCCAAGGAAGAGTAAAAAAGAAGGAGCCTCAAAACAGGTGAGGAAAGCTGGACTGATGACAGCAGAGGAAGTTAAAGAGGACATAAGAAAGATTAAGGAGGCTGAGATGGTTAAGTGAGTGACAACTTCACATCTTGGAACAGAGATGCTTGCCCATTGGTTTAGATTTGTAATATATTTATTTGTCATTTTGTTATTAGGTTTGCGTCACAGGATCCTTCCCTGGTTGGGAAAGGGGCAAAGGCAGTATTCAGAGATAAGGAAGGTAAGATGAATGCAGTATTCACATTGTACAGCTTGTATTGGCTGTTTACCCATATAATCATTCTAGTTTCTTATGCTAACGTTGTTTTGTGATGTTTTCCAGGAAGACGGATAAGTGAAGAAGAAATGCGCAAGGCAAAGGAACCTGAGAAACCAAAGGTAGATAGATATTCTTCTTGAATTTCTATTTTCTAGTCTTATGTTTCTTGTCTTCTCTCTCTGAAATATTCTGTAGTTAGTTGAATTGCAATTTGCAAAAGGGCTCTACCTGTACAGCTTATAGATTGGAAACAACTTCTTCTGCGACTTATTTATCTTGAACCCTGACATTGTGTAAATTAGGACATAGTTCTAATTTCTGCCTGTGCCATGAAGTGAAATTTTCTCTAAGCACGAAATGATCAACTGTTCATATAAGTAGGATGTACAACAGTCAACAGGACAACAAATTACTGACCAATTAGCTTATTTTCAGCAGCTGCCCACACTTATAGTACCTATTAGTGTTAACAGTCAAAACAGATTTGAAGGCTTATGACTGCAAATTTACCCTCTCTGGTACTTGTGTTGTAACTATCTGTCCAAAAGCTCCCTTTAGCTAATGGCCCATGTTGTACTTATTGGCAGGAAATACATATAGAATGGGGTAAAGGGTTGGTTCAGAAACGAGAAGCTGAGTCTAGATTAAAAGAGATTGAAGCTGAGAAGGAAAAACCTTTTGCTCGAACAAGGTACTTAGGATATGGTGCCTATTTTTCTTTCCTCTACTCTTTGTCCAATTGAATGTGAATCTGTTCAACCTTCTCTTGCGTGTATTTGATGTTGAACTTTTTCTGCTTTTAGGGATGACCCTGAGCTTGACAATATGCTAAAAGAAAGAATCCGATGGGGTGATCCTATGGCTCATCTAGTCAAGGTAACTGCACTGCTGCAGTATTTGATTTTGAGTGGCTTGGTTCAATCTGTCAACACTTCGTCTATTTGTTTGTGGATAATGGCTGATATGTGTGCTAATGCATTGCAGCGGAAAGATCCAGAGTTTATTTTGGAGGACTTGGGAGATGATGAAAAGATGAAAGAATCTGGCTTCATAGTACCCCAAAAAGTACCTCCTCACAGCTGGCTGAAACGTGGAGTGGATGCTCCTCCAAACCGCTATGGTATAAAACCTGGTCGTCATTGGGACGGCGTGGATCGCAGTAATGGTACGTTCCTTGCAATGTCACTATCAACTTTATCCTATAGCCTCACGCAGCATGTGAGTGGTAAAAGAAGATAACTGGGGTTCGAATATCACTACCATGTGTGCATGCTTGTATCACAGTAGTTTAGGATTCACGTTGTCCTACTGTGGAGATTTTGCATGATGTTTCTTTTAAGAGATTGTAGTGTATTGGTTGCATATATAGATTAGGCCTGTTCAACCATGGTTTAAGCTAGTTTTGGGGACCAACGCCTATCAAATCGTTTGCTGCCTGGTTAGACGGATGGTTTTGTGGGTTGCCCAGTCGTCTCCTTCCTCGAGCACATGCACGGGCTGTCGTACGATGCCCCAGAGGTCACTGGTTGCTTCTCTGTGCGTGTGGTGGCTTTGTGCTCTGGCTGGGCTCACCACTGAAAAGCAGCTGCAATTAATGAGTCCAAAAGGCTTCACTGCTTCTTCCTGCACTTTTGCTGCGATGCCCCTTTCCTCACTATGGCATCGCTAGTTGTTAACAAACTCCTTCCCACATTGTTTTGATCCTCTATAGGCTTTCATTAATTCTTCCCAGTTTGTGTTTCAGCAATCATTGTGCGTTCAGAGATGGATGGCATGGTTTCGTTGGTTCACTTGCAAACCAGGCAAACCAGTACGAAACTGTACATATGGTTTGGTCTGGACTCTGGACTGGTTCTGCAGGTTGAGCGGTTCGCACCAAACTGCGAACAGGGCTAATATGGATTAGTCATTTGTCTTCTGTGACAAAAGGAGAAAGCTCATCGTTTTAACCTGCCCAACTAATAGTCATGTGCCTGGTTTCTGTTTCCTCACAGGCTCACACAATTAATCAGTATGTTCATTTTCATCTCAACTAGCTTGTATAATTGTATTTCCACTGGGTTTTTCTGAGCTTGACAGAATATGCCATCTAGCCATGTGTCCATATAAGAAATGTGGTTTCGAGCTTACCACAAGAATATTTCATTGGGTAGAGTAACCTGATAGCCTGTTTACAATTGTTGGTAGAATATTATATTTCAAGCAAGAAATGTCTGGATGAACATGGTTAATTGGGATGAATAAGATAAACTCTGAAAATACTTGCTATCAGTTTGCAGGGCATATCTTGCTTGTTGTGTGCTTTCAAAATTATTATCCTTCTGGACAGTATGTAAATCTGGTAGCTGGTTATAACTTCACCTCCATTTTTTGTCTCCAGGATTTGAGAAGGACATGTTCAAGCTGAAGAACGAGAAGCAAGCAACGGAGCAAGAAGCCTATCTTTGGTCTGTCTCAGATATGTGAGCCCAACTGCTGTTCCTTACGAGAGGACTACTTACTGTGGTCTAAAGGAAGAACCAATGAAGACCTTTCACACGATTTTTTTTCTTACACCAAATGACATAAGTGCTGCTCTGTGGTGCTGGTAGCTTGGATATTTGCGCCCCCCCCCCCCCCCCGACCCCCCACCTCGATAAAGCTGCATTACGTATTTGTTGGAAATCTAAAATCTGTTACCCTTTGTCATCCTTAACATTTTTGTAAAATAGACGAACGTAGTGCAAAAAGCACAGGTTTTGGAGTAGTTCAAAAGATGAGATTTTACTCTGATGATCCTGATCGGTTTCTGTGGTTGATTGTTGTTGTTGTTGTTGTTGTTGTTGTTGTTGTTGTTGTTGTTGTTGGTTGTTGTTGTTGTTGTTGTTGTTGTTGTTGTTGATGATGATGATGATGATGATGTTGTTATGAGAGAAAAACACGGTGTTAGGTCTGATCGATGGCGCATGGCGACGATGCACGGGAACAGATGATTCAAGTCCCTCCTCGAGTCGGTGCTCGTGGAGCTCATCCGGACGATTACCGCTGCGTCACCGAACACGCGCTCCTGCTCCCTCCCCGCCTCCACACGCACCCGGACCAGGGTTTTTCAATCCGACCGGTTGCCGGTAACCGGTCCCCGGTAACCGGTCCTCGGCGGTTGGGCGGTTACCGACCGGTTTGGCGGTAACCGGTCCCAAACCGACCGGTTTGCATTTTAAATTATTTTGAATTCAAACGACGTAGTTCAAACGGTTTGGGACCGGTAACCGGCCTGCCGGTTACCGACCGGTTTGGGCGGTTTCCGACGGTTCCGCCCCAAACCAAATTTCAAATTTGAAAAAAAAATAAAAAATGCTGAAAAAATTCCTAAAAATAGTTCATGATTTATAGAGTCGAATGGTGCAATTTTTTTTTTCAAATTGGAGTTCGTTTGCTATTTATTTTGACGCGTACAAGTTTGGAAAAAAATAGAAAAGATCCTTTTTTTTTTCAAACTTGTACACGTCAAAATAAATAGCAAACGAACTCCAATTTGAAAAATTTGTACACCATTCGACTCTATAAATCATGAACTATTTTTATGAATTTTTTCAGCATTTTCGATTTTTTTTTTCAAATTTGAAATTTGAATTCAAACCGATATCCAAACCGAACCGGTCCCGGGCGGTTTGCCGGTAACCGGCCGGTTACCGCGGTAACCGTTCGGGTTTTAAAACCTGGCCTCCCGGACTCTCCCACGCGCCGTCCCCGCCGCCGTCACCTCCACCGCCAGCGCGGCCCCGCCCAGCCGGCGCACCCGGCCCTCGCCTCGCCCCCGCCACCTCCACCCGCCCCCCGCCACCTCGCCGGCGCGCTTCATCCCTCCCAAACCCTAACCTCCTACTCACTCTCGTCCACCCTCGCCTGCCCTCTCGCAGCCTCGCTCGTCCACCCTCGCTGCAGCCCCAGGTATTCCCCACCCTCCAGCGGCAGCGACGCATAGCCCAGGGCCCCTCCGGCGTCAGCGCTAAGCCTGTATGCCTGGATCGACGCGAGTCGCGGCCCTTCCAGTGGCGGCGAGGCTAGATTCGCCATTGGTGACCACAGCAGCCAGGGATCCGTCAGCGTCATCACGGAGGTAACCATTGAGATCTCGTGATGGGTTCTTGTTAGAATTTTGAGTGCAGTTTTGAAATCTGGCAAAATTGGTAGGTTCGGTACTTTGGTTTGTGGGTGGATTGAGGAGGGGGAAAGGGGCCAATCTACCTGATCTCGTGCACAGTTACCTCAGGCAGCATTTGCTAAATTAATGTATGGTAGAACAGCGCACGGAGCAAAGGGGAATCCATCCGTTTTGCATACTGCATAGTGTTTATCCTCTATATAGCTGATCCGATTTATTGGTGCATCCCATGTATAGGCGTACAGAGGCACTTGTGCTCGTGTGTGTTTCTTGTGTGTGAGTTTAGTTTGTTCTAATTCATGTCTTAATTTCTTTCGTTACAGAGAAGGCTAGCGCATTGAACGCATATGCTGCAATGGAGTCTGGTGGCGGTCAGGGAGCTCCTCATCCGGCAGCTACATCCATGGCATGTGAAAGTGCAGTTCAATATAGATATTTAAATATGGATTAGTGTAATTTCTGTGTGCCAACTCATAACATCTCGGCTAATGCATATGCTAGCACTTAAGCATTACTTAATTCATTCCTGTTGTTTAGTGCTTGTCAGTTGTTTTTGCAAGCTGGATAGGAATGACGCATAGGAATTTTTGTATAATAGACTCTCTTGGACTAAGCTTTATAGAATGCTTGCATGTGTGTTGACAATAGCACTAGATCAATAGGTAGCAGACACACTTGCAGGCACACTCAGTTGTATGTGCGTTGACAGTGAAGGTAACAATTGCACTTGTAGGCACACTCAGTTGCATGCTATAACTAGTAACAATATGGATCAGTAGTGCAGTTTTGCAGCACGACAGTTAAGCACCTTTCATCTTGATGCAGTCAAATGTCATAATAATGTGATGACATAATAATTGTAGGTCTTAAATTGGAACTTAATTATGATCCGATGCCTCATATATTCATTTGCAAGCTGCTGTATTGCATCGTCGTCGTCGGATGCCATGATTGCCAATGTGATTTTTTTATATTTTAGCATCTCTCTACGTGCAGTGACTTCATACGTGTGTTCCATTGTTTTGATAGGAATCATAAGATGATTTATGTCCAAGAAGAGTGCTTCATGGAGCAGCAAGGTAAGAATTGTGGCTTCCCAATTTTATCACTAGTAATATATGGTTCAACTGTATTTTGATAACTGATAATACTGATTAAATATGTAAGATAAGATAACAACACCACATTGAATATACCTCACATATTAATAAGTTGTAAGGAAGTTAAGCTTTCTGATTGTAACTCTGAATTTGTCCCATTAACGCAGTGTTTGTTATAGCTTCATGCAGCAGCAGCTGTGCAAATGGTAAATTCTGGGAGCAAACGACAGCTATGTTCCTGCAATAGCTTCTGTGCAACTGCTATAGTATTGGAATTTGCAACCGACAGCTATATTCTGTAGCTAGTTGAATTGCAATTTGCAAATAGGGTTCTACCTGTACAGCTTATATATTGGAAGCAACTTCTTCTGCGACTTATTTATCTTGAACCCTGACATTGTGTAGATTAGGACATAGTTCTTGTTTCTGCCTGTGTCGTGAAGTGGAATTTTCTGTAAGCACCAAATGATCAACTGTTCATATGAGTAGGATGTAGCCCAAATCATGATCTTTACCAACTTGGATTTGGTTCTCTCGCGAAAATCGCGAGTTGCAGAGATGAGAACCATGAAAAGCAAGATCCTGAATAAGAAAATAGAAACCGAGGAAACCACAAGAGTGAAGACTAGTAGAGTCTCATCTTTTGTCATTCTTTGCTCCTTTTTCACTCAATGATTCATTCGAATTTCCCAACCAAAAATTCTCTACCTCGGCGACGGACACGGCATGACTCAGAGGAGCCCGAAGACATCTCACCACCACGGAGGAGGAAGCACCAGGACCAGCACCAGGACCCTAAGGATGATTTGTCACCCCCAAGAAGAAATAATTTGGGGCAAACTCACAAATTTGCATCAGATGAGTTATCTCCACGTAAGAAGAGCGACATTTCTCCCCCAAGGAAGAGTAAAAAGGAAGGAGCCTCAAAAGAGGTGAGGAAAGCTGGACTGATGACAGCAGAGGAAGTTAAAGAGGACATAAGAAAGATTAAGGAGGCTGAGATGGTTAAGTGAGTGACAACTTCACATCTTGGAACAGAGATGCTTGCCCATTGGTTTAGATTTGTAATGTATTTATTTGTCATTTTGTTATTAGGTTTGCGTCACAGGATCCTTCCCTGGTTGGGAAAGGGGCAAAGGCAGTATTCAGAGATAAGGAAGGTAGGATGAATGCAGTATGCACATTGTACAGCTTGTATTGGCTGTTTACCCATATAATTATTCTAGTTTCTTATGCTAACATTGTTTTGTGATGTTTTCCAGGAAGACGGATAAGTGAAGAAGAAATGCGCAAGGCAAAGGAACTTGAGGCACCAAAGGTACATATATATTCTTCTTGAATTTCTATTTTCTAGTCTTATGTTTCTTGTCCTCTCTCTCCTCTGAAATATTCTGTAGTTAGTTGAATTGCAATTTGCAAATAGGGCTCTACCTGTACAGCTTATAGATTGGAAACAACTTCTGTGACTTATTTATCTTGAACCCTGACATTGTGTAGGTTAGGACATAGTTCTTGTTTCTGCCTGTGTCGTGAAAATGATCAACTGTTCATATGAGTAGGATGTACAACAGTCAACAGGACAGCAAATTACTGACCAATTAGTTTATTTTCAGCAGCTACCCACACTTATAGTACCTATAGTGTTAACAGTGAAAACAGATTGAAGGCTTATGACTGCAAATTTACCCTCTCTGGTGCTTGTATTGTAACTATCTGTCCAAAAGCTCCTTTTTAGCTAATGGCCCATGTTGTACTTATTGGCAGGAAATACATATAGAATGGGGTAAAGGGTTGGTTCAGAAACGAGAAGCTGAGGCTAGATTAAAAGAGATTGAAGCTGAGAAGGAAAAACCTTTTGCTCGAACAAGGTACTTAGGATATGGTGCCTATTCTTCTTTTCTCTACTTTGTCCAATTGAATGTGAATCTGTCCAACCTTCTCTTGCGTGTATTTGATGTTGAACTTTTTCTGCTTGCAGGGATGACCCTGAGCTTGACAATATGCTAAAAGAAAGAATCCGATGGGGTGATCCTATGGCTCATCTAGTCAAGGTAACTGCACTGCTGCAGTATTTGATTTTGAGTGGCTTGGTTCAATCTGTCAACACTTTGTCTATTTGTTTGTGGATAATGGCTGATATGTGTGCTAATGCATTGCAGCGGAAAGATCCAGAGTTTATTTTGGAAGACTTGGGAGATGATGAAAAGATGAAAGAATCTGGCTTCATAGTACCCCCAAAAGTACCTCCTCACAGCTGGCTGAAACGTGGAGTGGATGCTCCTCCAAACCGCTATGGTATAAAACCTGGTCGTCATTGGGACGGTGTGGATCGCAGTAATGGTACGTTCCTTGCAATGTCACTATCAACTTTATCTTATAGCCTCATGCAGCATGCGAGTGGTAAAATAAGATTACTGGTGTTTGTATATCACTACCATGTGTATATGCAGGCTTGTATCATAGTAGTTTAGGATTCACGTTGTCCTTCTGTGGAGATTTTGCATGATGTTTCTTTTAAGAGATTGTAGTGTATTGGTTGCATATATAGATTAGGCCTGTTCAACCATGGTTTAAGCTGATTTTGGGGACCAGTGCCTATCAAACCATTTGTTGCCGGGGTTAGACGGTTGGGTTTGCGGGTTGAACAGTTTAAGCCCAGTCGTTTCCTTCCTCAAGCACATGCACGGGCTGTCGTACGATGCTGACTGTTCCAGAGGTCACTGTTGGCTTCTCTGTGTGTGTGGTGGCTTTGTGCTCTGGCTGGGCTTGAACACTGGTCATCACCAATTTCTGGTCGACACCGCAGAAAAGCAGCTGGAATTAATGAGTCCAAAAGGCTTCACTGCTCGTTCCCGCACTTTGCTGCGATGCCCCTTTCCTCACTATGGCATCGCTAGTAGTTAACAAACTCCTTCCCATGTTCTTTTGATACTCTATAGGGTTTCATTAATTCCTCCCAGTTTGCGTTTCGGCGATCATTGTGCGTTCAGAGATGGAGGTCATGGTTTCGTAGGTTCACTTGCAAACCAGGCAAACCCGTATGAAACTGTACATATGGTTTGGTCTGGACTCTGGACTGGTTCTGCAGGTTGAGCGGTTTCGCACCAAACTGCGAACAGGGCTAGTCATTTGCCTTCTGTGACAAAAGGAGAAAGCTCATCGTTTTAACCTGCCCAACAACTAATAGTCACGTGCCTGGTTTCTGTTTCCTCACGCAATTAATCAGTTTGTTCATTTTCATATCAACTAGCTTGTAGAATTGTATTTCCACTTGGTTTTTCTGAGCTTGGCTGAATATGACATCTAGCCATGTGTCCATATAAGTAATGTGATTTCGAGCTTAACACAATGTGCACTCATTGGTGCGAATTTCATTGGTAGAGTAACCTGAGAGCCCGTTTACAATTGTTGGCAGAATATATAATTTCAAGCAAGAAATGTCTGGATGAACATGGTTGGGAAGCTTAAGATAAACTCTGAAAATACTTTCTATCAGTTTGCAGGCATATCTTGCTTGTTGTGTGCTTTCAAAAGTTTTATCCTTCTGGACAGTTTGTAAATCTGGTAGCTGGTTATAATTTCACCTCCATTTTTTTGTCTCCAGGATTTGAGAAGGACATGTTCAAGCTGAAGAACGAGAAGCAAGCAAAAGCATGAAGCCTAGGTCTGTCTCAGATATGTGAGCCCAACTGCTGTTCCTTACGAGAGGACTACTTACTGTGGAAGAACCAATGAATACCTTTCACACGTTTTTTTTTCTTACACCAAATGACATCATTAGTAATGCTCTGTGCTGGTAGCTTGAATATCCCCCCGAAAGCTCGATATATAAATACGTATTTGTTGGAAATCTCAAATCTGTTACTGCTTGTACCCTTTGTCATCCTTCACATTTTGTAATATAGAAGAACGTACGTGTGTGCACTTCCCCCCAACTTCGATTTTTTTTAATTTTAATCCTTTTTTAACTAAATTCAAAACTCTAACCATGGATATTTTTTTATATTTCTAACCTGTTTGGCCACTCCATCATCTATGGAGCGGCATTTCTCCTTTGCCGCTCCATGCATGGTGGAGCGGCAAAAAGCTGACTCAGCAGAGACCGGTCAAGGAGCATGTAGTGGGCCGCCCTTGCCGCACCATCATCTTCGGAGTGGCAGGGTTGCCGCTCCCCCAGCTATGGAGCGGTAACCCTGCCACTCCCTAGATCATGGCGCGGCAAGGGGGGGCGCTCGTGAACCGTTATGTCCTCCTTCCCCTCCCTCTCTTGCCCCCTCTTTCATTTTGCTGCTGCTGTTGCTCGGCCTGGCGCAGGGGAGGGCGACTCCCAAGCCGCCACCTGCCGGACGTCCATCGAGGTCCTCCGCCGTGCTCCCTCCTCCCCGACGTGCTCCCTCCGCCCCGACGTGCTTTAAAGATTAGTAGCATTGTTAGTTTAGTTAGTTGATTTACTTTAGGGTTGAGCTTACCTTAGCTTAGCTTAGCTTAGTTAGAATCATTGGTTAGATATGTAGTTCACTTAGTTGATTAATAAGGTTAGTTACTACTTTGTTAGGTATTTGTAGTTGAGTTATTTTGAATAAATAGGTAAACTAGTTAGTAAACTTTGTTTAGTTTAGTTATTGTACTTAGTTGTTATATTTGCTTTCTAATTTTTGTTGGTAGATGGAAGACTTGTATCGTACGGAGCATTGGAAAAAGCGTGGTCGACTTAGGGAATTATACATTGATAGTTCTAGCAAGGATGGCCCCGTTCCTCCTGAACTTCCGGTCCCTAACTGTGACTGTGGTCTTCCGGCCGATATCCAACAGTCGAGACAGCTAGACATCGCGGCTCATTGCTTCTACACATGCAGCCGCATCTGCGTAAGTAATTGTGTCATCAATTAGTTCATCATTTTAAATTTTTCAGTTACAATTTTATTTCATACAATTTTGTTTTGTAGGACCATACTAGGTGTTTTTTCTTTCAGTGGATTGATAGTCCAGAAAAGTGTGATTCTTGGATCTTGCTTTTTTCTACTTGGAACTTTCATAACACCGCGGATCGCTTCAAGCGGTGGGAATAGCCTTTTTCCTCCTTGTTGACACCGTTTTTCATACGGGTCAATATTGAGCCAAGTGCGTTGATCGGCAAGAAGGTAAAACATTGTTCCTCATCGGCATCAAGATACCACTAATAAGGTTACCGATGAAGGCAGAGGAAACCGTTGATGGTAGATTTAACTGAAGAATCATTAAGGGTGAAAGATGTGTTTGCCGATGAGGAGGTGTTACCGATGAAACAAAAAATATTGCCGATAGATGCGAAATGATGCAGCTAACGTTAGCAAGAAGGTGCCGATGATAGTAGAAGGAAAGTGCGGGTTGAAGGAATCTGCCGATGGAAAGTTTCATCGTAAGGGAGATGGATAAGGAAACTGACAGTTTTATGCTGGTATTATTGTTTTAGTTTGAGTCCGACTCCTGTACGAGTCATTTTTATTTCCTTAAAAGTAGGAGTACTGTTTTGGTATGAGTCGTGTCTGTTTACAACTCCTTTACCGGAGTATAAATATGTACCCAGGGACGATGTAAAGAGAGACAATCAATCAAATACAACTATTACTTTTCATCTACTTTTCCAGCATCTACTTTTTCATACTAGTTCTAGCATATCCACGAGTTCTTACGACGCCTCGACGAGCTGCATCTACTTGATCCTCGTCAAAGCTCGCAAGTTCCGTGTTGAAAGGATCAAGATGCCCAAGAGGGGGGGGGGTGAATTGGGCTTGTTTTAAATTTCTAAAGCAAATATGAAAACCTATCAAATGCCAATCACCCCATAGTGCCTACCGGTCGTGTGTCCTAACTAGAAAGCGGTAGCAGTTCATGGAATTGAAAGACGTCCTAAGCAATTCTAGTGGTAAAAGAAAGAACAAGACGGAATGTAATGCGGAAATGTAAAGAGCTAGGGAAAATAGATTCTGAGTGACACAACAATGTTTTCCCGAGGTATCGAGGTGTCGACACACCCCCCTAGTCCTCGTTGGAGCACCTCGCAAGGTATAGCTCCCCCTCTACCCGCGCAAGGGTAGAGTGCTCTCTATGGGCTGATTCTTCGCCACTCCGGCTCAGTGAATCGCCCACAACCGATCACAGAAGCTTGGAGAAGAGCCGCCGACAATCTTCCGGCGATCACTTCCTCCGAACACCACCAAACCGTCTAGGTGCTGTCGAACACCAAGAGTAACAAGCACAAGACCTTCACTTGACCAACTCAAGGCTAGGAAGGTGGATTGATGCACACAAGTCACTCCTAATCACTCTAGGAGGGAAGAACAAGATGAACTCTCTCAAATCTCTCCCTCACTAGGCACTTGGCTCTCCAAGGATTCTCTCAAGGTGTAACCAGCTAAAACAATGGCCAAGAGACATCCTAAGGACGAAGGGGGCAACTATAAATAGTCCCCACCTCTAAAACTAGCCGTTTTCTGCTTTTTCTCTTCTCTGCGAAGCCACCGGACTAGTCCGGAGCTAACACCACCGGACCAAGCACACTGGTCCGGCGCTCACTCGCAAATCAAAAACCACTGGAACGCAGGCACCGTCGGACCACTCGCTATGGTCCGACGCCCTGGTCTGACGCTCAGGTCCGGAGCCAGGGTGCTCACTGAGTTGAAAACTCAACTGAGCTTGGCACCACCGGACCACTCGCTATAGTCCGGTGCCCTGGTCCGACGCAGAGGTCCGGAGCTAGGGTGCTTACTGAGTTCTCAAACTTTTCTGACTGAGGGCGTCGGACTAGCCGTCGGACTCACCGTCGGACTAGTCCGGAGCCTCCTCTGAGGCTGACTTCCTCTGGCAGGGACCACCGGACCACTCGCCTATGGTCCGGTGCAGTCCAGGCAGGTGGTTCGGAGCTTCTCGAGCTGAACTTAAGCCTAAGTCAGGGACCGTCGGACCACTTTCCTTGGTCCGACGCCTACTAGGCAGACTGGTCCGGAGCCTCTTTCTCCCCCTGTTTCAACTGTTTTCACTAAGTCTTTTCTAGGGGTTTTGCTCCTACAATTTCTAGGGTTAACCAAGGGTTTATAGCAAGGTCTCTAGGACTAGTTGTGACAAGTGTGCACACACCAACTTTCCCAAACTCTCCTAGGTCAAGCTACTAACCTCATACCCCCCTTTATAGTACGGTCAAAGGAAAAAACAAAGTCCTAGCTATACTTAGTGCCCTTCTCAACCTTATGGCACTAAGAACTAGCCTAGTCTTCAAATTGAATCAACATCCTTTGAAACCAAAACGATTTCCATCTTGGGGGCATGAATATCCATTAAGCCCATTCAAATTGTATCACTAATGACCTAATACAAATGACTTTGCCTCTGCAAAACACACGTTAGTCATAGTGACCTAGCATTGTCGTTAATCGCCTAAACACAAGGGACCATGATTCTTCACGCGTTTTGAGCAAATTGAGCTTTGATGTCCGGGCGCATCGCTGTCGTCTCATTCAAACTTGTTCTAGTTATCGTCCTTGTCGATTAACTGGTCAAATCGATTGACACACCTTTGGATATCGAGTACGGGTATAAGCCCGAGGTGTTCGTAGATTCGACGCTTTTTGTGTCAGCACCTCTTTTGGCACGCCCAGTGGGACACTAGATACTTCTCTTGATTACGATCATGGGTGATTCTACTGACATCAATCCAAGGAATGTCATCGAAGTCTTCGAAGCGGATCTAAAAGATGATCAGAAGCAGGCTATGGAGCAGGCTATGGAGGAGTACAAGTAGTTGTATTTTAAATCCTTCAGCCTAAACAGGAGTGGCGATGCAGTACAGAAGCAAGATCTGCCGTTGCCGCGGCAGGTCACTTTCGATGCCAATCCTTGTACGTTACAAGATATGGTTAATACCGCGTTAAATCAGGCGTTGATTAACCACTCTACGGTGCTGTACAATACTGTATATACTTCTATCATGCAATCCTTCAAAGAAGGGCAACCACCTAAATATGTCGGTCCAGCGTATCATCAACCTGGGTCGGCATCTGCTACAATTTCACCGGCGGCTCCAGCGTTCCAGCCTGTAAATCCTTCTGCCGATGAAGTTACACCGACAAGATCAAGCCCTGTAAGCATTGTTCGGCTAAGCACCGATCCAGTGGCGTCAGCAGCATCAGGACAGATGGTCCCGAACCGGCCGGCTCTCGCTAACTGGTGGGGGTACGGTATGCCTCCAGATTCGTCTGCCGACGCCAAGTTGATCCAAGACAATGCGGCGGGGAAGGCTCCTGTGGAATTGGCGACATCGGCACAACCAAAGAGCTCGGTAATGCATCATGCTACGTCTGCTCCAAACATGCAGTTGCCGACGGGGAGTCTTCAGATGGTCGTACCCAAGATGTCTTGCGGGCAACCATCGGCAAATGCGGTGCCGATGCAACAGGATAGGACAGTTATAAACTATCCTATGATGATGGCGAACCCTCCAACAGGGGTGTCAGTGCACCAAGGGGGTCTATTCGTTGACTATTCCAGGATGTAGGAACAGCAGGCGCCGGGTAATTACCAACTATCGACAGGTCACATGCCGATGACCCACAACCCTGTGTGGGCCAGTCCAATTCAACAACAGGTGGTGCAATCTGGGCACCAGATAACGGGGGCGCAGCAATACCCTTACCCGACCATCGTTCAGAATGAGACATCGGTATATCGGCCAGCAGTGTCCCAATACACCCAGTTGGTGTCCAAGGATATACATCGGCAAGTCAGCCGATGCATAATATTCAGTAAGGTGGTGTTACGCCTACGCCAATTGGGCCAGCTTACCCACTACAGAGGTAAGAGGGGAGTCCAACCGATGAATGTCCAGCCTGCGCATCAGCAGGATCAAGATGCATACTGGGCCGATAAGATCGCCAACGTGATGAAAGAACAGTTCGGCATCAAGCCTAAGGTTAATACGTATTCTTATCGGACGCCATATCCTCCGGTGTACGACTTGATTCCTCTTCCGAATCGGTACAAGGTGCCAGATTTCACGAAATTTTCTGGCCAAGATGATACGTCGACGATGGAGCATATCAACCGCTTCATTATCCAATGTGGAGAAGTAGCTACCAGAGGTGAACTAAGGGTGAGACTGTTTTCGTCATCCTTGTCTGGATCGGCATTTATGTGGTTCATCTCGCTTCCTCCAAACTCTGTAATTACTTGGGCCGATCTGGAGAAGCAGTTTCACAGATACTTCTTTTCTGGCGTGCATGAGAAGAGAATTAACGATTTAGTCAAGCTAAAGCAACATAATGATGAATCGGTGGAGGGCTTCGTGCAAAGGCTTCGGGACGTGAAGAACAAATGCTATAGCCTGGTGCTTGATGATCGGCAGTTGGCAGATTTGACCTTCCAAGGATTACTGCCACACATCAAAGACAGGTATGCGTCTCAAGAGTTCGAAAGCCTGAGTCATCTCGTGCAGAGAGTTGCCGATCAAGAGGTCAAAGCTTTCGAACCTAGGAAGACCTGGAACAAGAAGGTGTCCTTCGTTGAAGAAGAAGATTCTGAGTCAGATGAAGGAACCGATATCGGCGTCGCTGAGTGGGTAAAAGACAAGAAGCCGATATCTTGTCCGTTCGGTCAGAAGGAGGCTGAGAGGTTCACTTTTGACACTACCAAAGCCGATAGGATATTCGATCTCTTGCTTCAAGAAGGGCGAATTAAGTTGGCGCCTAATCAAGTAATTCCCTCTGCTGAAGAGCTCAGAAGGATGAGGTATTGCAAATGGCATGATGCGACCTCACACACCACCAATGATTGCAAGGTCTTTAGACAACAGTTGCAGTCAGAGATTAGGGCTGGACGAATCAAATTTGACAATTCTAAAACCCAGAGGCCGATGAAGATCGACCAACACCCGTTCCCGAACAATATGGTGGAAGCTAGCGGAAAGGTTAAAGTCCTGACGTCGGAAGCCGCCAAGAAGAATACATCGGTAGACCCCAAGCATCAGATAGACGTGCGTGATGTGAAGGGAAAGAAGCATGCCGATGATAAACGAGCCAAGCGGGTGGCTGACGAGACTAACATCATCGGGAAATCTCGGGGATACGACGTCGTAATCACGCACAAGCAACCACGACAGGAATATCGGCGCTCTCAAGAGGAGCAATATCGGCAACAGGAGGAAGAAAGGAACCAGGAATGGCGGCGACAGAAGGATCATTTAAATTGCCCTTTCTTCATTCATTGTTGGGAAGAAGGCATCAAGCTGCCTACTATCGATAATTGTTCTGAATGCAATGGATACTATCCCGTTGATCGGTCAGAAAAAAGGTCCCGCTTTGAAAGCCACAGACCAAATTATGCTCGGCCGATCAGGGGAAAGGAATCAGTACATGATCGGTTGGGGGGCAAGCTCAGTGTGCACGATAGGCTTGGCAAGCGTATCCGTCGAGAGGACCTCGAAGAGAAGGCTAATGCGAGGGTGCCCGATGAAGAAATATTCTCTAGAGATCCAAATATAAGGGGTGACGCAAGCCGGCACGATGAGAGGCAGTACCAGCCAGTTTGGAAGACTAAACTTCCTCAATGGTGTCCTAAAGGCCTAACAAAGACTCAGAAAAGAAGGATCCAACGTGAACGCCAAAACGACCCGAATCGTGGTAGAAGTCCTTCAAAGGAAGAGTCTCCAGTTTTGGAGTGGAGGCCAAAACACCAAACGGGGAGTCCATCGGCAGATGTCAACATGGTTGTTATGTTGCCGATGGAGTTTATGACACCTGATGCTGAAGAAGAAGCCGCTAATATGGCTCAGCTGATGCTAGATCCGATGACAGCTGTCTTTGAGAAGTCTGCCGATGATGAGAGGCAACATCTGAGGGCCTTGTTTGTTAAGGGCAAAGTCGATGGGCAACCAGTGTCAAAGATGTTAGTCGATGGTGGAGCGTCGATTAATATAATGCCGTATGTCGTGTTCAGGAAACTTGGGAAAGGTGACCAAGACTTAGTCAAGACAGACATGAACCTAAAGGATTTTGAAGGCAATGTGTCACTAGCTATGAGAGCGGTGTGCGTAGACTTGACCATCGACATCAAAACTTTGCCGACGACATTTTTCGTGATCAGCGGTGAAGGGATTTACAATTTACTCATGGGAAGGGATTGGATTCATGCTAATTGTTGCATCCCTTCTACGATGCACCAGAGACTTGTGCAGTGGGTATGAGATCAAATCTAAGTAGTTCGAAGTGAGGTCCCGTCAATTGTTGCATCGACGGAGTTAGAGACTTATGAGGCGACCAGATGCATATCTGGTGAAGCCTGGGATATAGAATTCCTCAAGGTGGCTAATTACCGGATTACGTCGATCCAAGCAGTCGGCTTTGAAGAAGAGATTTAATGGATCGGTTCGCCGATGATGGAAAATTGGGGCAGAGATTCACATCAGCTGATGATTTGCTGGAAATAGACATCGGCAACGGTAGCAAGCCTAGGTCAACTTTTATTAGTGCTAAGTTAGATTCCCAATGTAAGCGATAGTTGAGTGATTTACTGAAAGAATATAAAGATTGTTTTACTTGGGATTATATAGAAATGCCTGGTTTAGACCGATCAATAGTTGAACATCGGTTACCTATTAAATCGGGTTTTCAACCACATTGGCAGCCAGCACGCTGATGCAATCCTAACGTATTACCCGATATTAAAACTAAGATTACAAAGCTAATCGAGGCTGGGTTTATTCGGCAATGTCGATATGCCGAGTGGATTTCTAACGTGGTTCCTGTATATAAAAAATGGAAAACTTCGTGTTTGTATTGATTTCAGGAATCTGAATAAAGCCGTGTTTGTATTGATTTCAGGAATCTGAATAAAGCCATGGGACATCAGTTTTATGGATGGTAATGTTGGATATAATCAAATATTCATGGCTGAAGAAGGTATATCCAAAACTGCTTTTAGGTGTCCAGGCCACGTTGGTTTGTTTGAATGGATCGTGATGACTTTTGGCTTGAAGAATGCCGGTGCTACTTATCAAAGAGCAATGAATTTTATCTTTCATAAGTATATCAGCACATTGGTTGAGATCTATATTGATGATGTGGTGGTGAAATCCAAAGACTTTCAAAAGCATCTTGCCGATCTACGAAAAATTTTGGAATGCACAAGGGAGCATGGACTTAAGATGAATCCGAATAAGTGTGCATTTGGCGTATCGGCAGGTCAGTTCCTAGGGTTCATGGTGCATCAAAGGGGTATAGAGATTGGCAGAAAATCCATTGATGCGATTAACAAGGTGGTCGCTCCTACGAACAAGACTGAGCTGCAATCTTTGATCGGCAAGATTAATTTTATCAGAAGATTTATATCTAATTTGTCTGGGAAGATTAAATCTTTTAGCCCATTATTGAAGCTGAGAGCCGGTCAAGAATTTGTGTGGAGAGAAGAGCAGCAATTGGCTTTGGAAGAAATTAAGAAGTATATGGTGAATCCTCCGGTGTTAATTCCACCTCAACATGGGAAACCCTTCAGATTATATTTGTCTGCCGATGACGGTGTTATCGAGTCGGCCTTGGTTCAAGAATTTGAGTGGAAAGAACGTGTGATTTATTATTTGAGTAGGAGGCTGGTGGATGCTGAAACCAGGTATTCGGCCGTTGAGAGATTGTGTTTATGTTTGTACTTCTCTTGTACCAAATTAAGACATTATTTGCTATCTACCGAATGCACCGTCATGTGTAAGGATGATGTGGTTAAGTATATGCTGTCAATGCCGATTTTGAGTGGGAGGATCGGCAAATGGATTTTGGCGCTGTCAGAATTTGATATAAGGTATGAATCGGCTAAGGCAATTAAAGGACAGGTGATGGCTGATTTTGTTACTCAACATTGTGGTGCGCTAAATTCTGTAGAAATTGCTCCTTGGACTCTATTCTTTGATGGTTCCACATGTAAGGAAGGAGCGAGTATCGGCGTTGTGTTGGTCTCGCCCCGAGGGAAAAAGTATGAAATCTCATTGCCGATTGTTGCTACTTCGACGAATAATCAGGCTCAATACCAGACGTTGCTGAAGGGTTGGAGTTGCTCAGAGACGTGCGTGCCGATGCCGTTGAGGTCTTTGGCGATTCTATGTTGGTAATCAATCAGTTGATTGGAACATATGAATGCCGAAGTGATATTTTAATTGAGTATCATGTGAAGTGTTTACAATTGTTGAAGGGATTCAGAGAGTATCGTCTTGAGCATATTCCCAGATTGCACAACGAAGAAGCCAACCGATTGGCGCAACATGCTTCAGGGTATCAGCCGATTCAAGGAGCGACGACATCGGTAACGATCACTGATGACTGGAGAAAAGAGATTGCCGATTACTTAAGAGATTCGTCTAGGAAAGTTGAAAGGCGGTTAAGGTTTCAGGCTACCAAGTATGTGCTCCTTGATGATGAATTGTATTATCAGACAATTGATGGAGTTTTGCTCAGATGCCTTGATGGAGAGGAATCGAAGAGGTTGATGGGTGAGATTCATGAGGGGGTATGTGGAGCGCATCAATCGACATTTAAGATGAAATGTATGATTAGGCGAAATGGGTATTATTGGCCAACAATTATTGAGGACTGTTTTAAGTACTTCAAAGGGTGTCAAGATTGTCAGAAATTTGGTAATGTTCAGAGGGCACCTACGTCGGTGATGAATCCTATACTCAAGCCTTTGCCGTTTAGAGGATGGGCCATCGATCTCATCGGTCAAATTTATCCACCGTCGAGTAAAGGGCATAAGTTCATATTTGTTGCTACCGATTATTTCACGAAGTGGGTTGAAGCTATCCCATTGAAGAATGTGACATCGGCAAACATGATAAATTTTGTGAAAGAACACATTGTTTACCGATTTGGTATTCCTCAGACTATTACAACCGATCAAGGAACCATGTTCACATCGGGGGAGTTTGACGAATTTGCTACCAGTATGGGGTTTAAAGTTTTGAATTCATCTCCGTACTATGCTCAATCTAATGGTCAGGCCGAGGCGACCAACAAGGGAGTAATTAAGCTTATCAAGCGCAAAATTGAAGAAAACCCTAGGAGGTGGCATGTAGTGCTGAATAAAGCTTTGTGGTCATATCGGATGGCGTGTCATGGTGCTATTAAAGTTTCACCATATCAGTTGGTGTATGGACACGATGCTGTCCTGCCTTGGGAAATTAAAACTGGTTCCGGACGGTTATTTTCTCAAGATCAGTTAACAACCGATGAGTATGATATCCTTATGAAGGATGGGTTAGAAGATTTAGCAGGTCATCAGCTAAGAGCTCTAATCAGTATCGAAGAGAACAAGAGACGGGTTGCCAGATGGTATAACAAGAAGGTAAAAACGAAGGAATTTGCCGATGGCGATCTGGTGTGGAAATTGATTTTACCGATTGGGACTAAGAGTTCAAAGTTTGGAAAATGGTTTCCTAATTGGGAAGGTCCTTTTCGGATAAAGCAGTCTGCTCCTGGTAATGCCTATTTTTTGAAAACCCTCAAAGGAGTTGCGTTTCCCAGAGCAATCAACGGTAAATATTTAAAGAAATATTATCCTAGTATCTGGGTAGATGCATAAGGCAATACAAGTATAAATGCCGATGGAAGAAATGTCATACAGAACATCGGCAGAAAGCATATTGACGTTATACTACAAGCAAAATCAGTTGTCAAGATTACAGTTGCCGACACGGCAAGTTACAACAAGGTTTGTTTGTAACTGTTGGCACTTCAGTTACGGGAGTTGTTGGTAATTTGCGGAGATGGTGCGTGGTAATCAAGATGATGGCGTAGGCGTTTTTGGAGGGAAAAGATTACAACAGAGCAAATTTCGGCGCATAAGATATTTTATACTCCGAAATTGGGGGGCATGTGTTGACACCGTTTTTCGTACGGGTCAATATTGAGCCAAGTGCGTTGATCAGCAAGAAGGTAAAACATTGTTCCTCATCAGCATCAAGATACCACTAATAAGGTTACCGATGAAGGCAGAGGAAACCGCTGATGGTAGATTTAACTGAAAAAGCATTAAGGGTGAAAGATGTGTTTGCCGATGAGGAGGTGTTACCGATGAAACAAGAAATATTGCCGATTGGAAATGTTGCCGATAGATGCGAGATGATGCAGCTGACGTTAGCAAGAAGGTGCCGATGATAGTAGAAGGAAAGTGCGGGCTGAAGGAATCTGCCGATGGAAAGTTTCATCGTAAGAGAGATGGATAAGGAAACTGACAGTTTTATGCTGGTATTATTGTTTTAGTTTGAGTCCGACTCTTGCACGAGTCATTTTTATTTCCTTAAAAGTAGGAGTACTGTTTTGGTATGAGTCGTGTCTGTTTACAACTCCTTTACCGGAGTATAAATATGTACCCAGGGACGATGTAAAGAGAGACAATCAATCAAATACAACTATTACTTTTCATCTACTTTTCGAGCATCTACTTTTTCATACTAGTTCTAGCATATCCACGAGTTCTTATGACGCCTCGACGAGATGCATCTACTTGATCCTCGTCAAAGCTCGCAAGTTCCGCGTTTTGAGCAAATTGAGCTTTGACGTCCGGGCGCATCGCTGTCGTCTCGTTCAAACTTGTTCTAGTTATCGTCCTTGTCGATTAACTGATCAAATCGACTGGCACACCTTGGATATCGAGTCCGGGTATAAGCCCGAGGTATTCGCAGATCCGGCGCTTTTTGTGTCAACACTCCTCAATAAAATCCTGGGATAGCCTTTCCCCACACCGGTCTGCTGCTTGGAATAGCATTTTTCCTCCTCAATAAAATCCTGGGCTGCCTTTCCCCACACCCCAGTCTCAAGTATATCTCTTTGCGTAAGCTTCCATCTCTTCACAAAATATTCGTTGCACTTGAGAAAGGAGTACTCAAGGACACCTGATACTAGCAACCCTCGTACTCCACGAAACACATGGTTGAAAGACTCAGACGCGTTGGTGGTCATGATGCCATACCTCCATCCACCCTCGTCAAATGCTAGTGCCCACTTTTCCTTTTGTTCCATCTGATCATATAACCATAATTTGCCGGCTTTGTTCATTACCTTGTCTAGCTCTTTCAATGTCTCCTCAAACAGAGTCTTTGTTTTGACATTACATAGTGCTTTCACCTTGTCACATACCTCCTTCTTCCTCTGTCGCCGCCAATAATTAGCGCCGAAATGACGCATGCACCATCTATGCACTATGGGCGGGAATCCTTCGATTACCTCATTGGTAGCATGAAGAATACCTGCATGTTGGTCCGAGATCACACATATGGTGCGAGTCACACCAAGGACCTGCGTACGTAGAAGCCTCATGAACCATGACCACGACGAATTGTTCTCTCCCTTTTCCAAAGCAAAGGCAAGGGGGAACTATCTGATTCTTAGGATCAACAGCAGCAACCATCATCAAAGTGCCCCTGTACTTTCTGGTGAGGAAAGTGCCATCAATAAGTACCACAGGCCTACAAAACTGGAAAGCCCACTCTGTCTGGGAGAAGGACCAAAAAACCCGGTCTAGTATAAGCCTCATCGGGTCCTGCAGAGGCATAAGACGAGTCTCATCCAAAAACCATTTAATGTCTGGGTTGTAATGTTTCATTGCACTCAATACTCGGGGTATACGATTGTATGACTCCACCCAACTACCCCATCGGATCGCAAGTGCAACCTGCTTAGCACGGCAAGCCTTGCCGTACTTCACATGGTAGCTGACAAGGTTAAATATGTGCACCTATAACATTGACACTGAGACATCGTTGTCCTTGTCAACAATAGCCAAAATACGTCGACCAAGATAACGTGCAGTGAGCTGCGGATGTGTTTCATTCCCGCTGTTATCCAAGCATTTGTGGGGTTGGACCAACGATTGTATCTTCCACTTCCCATCACGCTTCTTCCTCGCACTAAGCTTCCACATGCATGGATAACCTGCTTTACAGATAATCCGATACTTCAACTCTTTGTCAGAATGAGTGACTTTGTAAGGTCTGTGGTGAAACACAACATAGTCCTGAAGAAAAAGCTTCATTTCTGCCATTGTATTGAAGACAATACCCTTACTATGCATTAGGGTCTGAGGTTTATGCACCGACTGTCTTGCCATCTGTAAACCCGTGTCACAGACTGCCATATCTGTCATGCTGACATCTCTGTAGTTTGGAACGCCAGTAAAAAGGTACACCACCCTCACTCAACTGCATTAGTTCATTTTGTGTGTAAGGGGGAGGTGGAACATACTGAATCGGTTCGCTAACCCTACCCCATGGATCATAATAGGGTGCACCACCCTCTGGTAACTCATGGACCAACGCGCCATGAGTTGGCATTGCATGAAGTGCCGACACAGGAACATATGACGGCGTGGCATGAGCCGGTACTGCATTAGTAGGCACCTGAGTCCTCTGAGCAGGTGTACCCCCTTCACCCCCTTCATCTCCTTCGTCCTCAGACTCAGACTCAGACTCAGATTCAGCTTCGTCATCGTTTTCATGGTCAAACTCGAGGGGGTCATAATCGTCGTTTATACGACCTTCTACATGGGTCTCAAACTGCTCCTGCGTCAACTGGCCGTCCATGTCCATGTTATCTGGAGTTTCATCTCCTTGTACACCCAATTCTTCATCACCGCCTCCAACACCCTCATCAACATCCTCCAACCTATAACCATTCTCAACAACAACCTCAACCATGTGTGCATTACAACTTTGGAGGATCCTATTGTAGCGGGTCCAGTGAGCAGAGGAAGACAAGGACATCAAACCAAAATTGTGGTATTTTGTCCCACTGTCATATCTGCCCCTAATTGTGAGATCACCACCAAACATTGAACTCAAGCGGGCACACAGGTCAGTGAAGGTCGGTGGCTCATCAAACCATTCTAACTCGTCTTCCATATCCTCAAAAACACTGAAGAATCATGGCCCTATTGGTTTCGGTGATTAACGACAATTAGCGATTATTATGGCTAACGTGTGTTTTGCAGAGGCTATGCGTAGCTTAGCCATAGTGATCAACATGAATGGTCATCACTTAGCCCTCAAGATGGATATCATTTCGGATTTCAAAGAGACATGATGAAGACCCTAGAATGATAGGCTAAGTGCCATAAGGTGATGAAGGGCACTTAGAAATAGATAGGGCTTCTATTTGATCTTTGACCGTACTATCAAGAGGGGTTGAGACTAGTAGCTTGACTTAGGAAAGCTTCATGACTTAGGTGTGGTGCACACTTGACTTCCTTAGCTCTAAGCAAGCCTATGGTGACCGTAAGATAGCCAAGAACTTCTTTTGAATTCATCGCGACGTAAACCGGAGTTGAAAAAGAAGTTTTCTGGGCATCGGACGCTGAGTCGGGAGGTGCCGGACGCTGTCCGTCGCGTCGGACAATGGCGTCGGACGCTGATGTCAGGATGACGTAGCGTCCGTCGGCAGCCCAGAGTGAGCCCCTGTTTTTTCAGAGGGCGTCGGACGCTGTCCGTCGCCTATGCGTCGGACGCTAGGGTAGCGTCCGTCGGCCTTCCAGTGGGGCTGTTTTCAGTGAAAAATGGAAGGGGGAGTCGGACGCTGATGTCTCAGCATCCGTCGGACTGCGTAGGAGCGTCCGTCGCCCAAAACTTGTTGCAGAACTAGCCATTGGGCAGGGCGACGAAGCGTCCATCGCTTAGGCGTCGGAGCGTCCATCGCCTAGGCGTCGGAGCGTGCGTCGCCAACTTAAGTTGCCAGCCCGGGGCAGTTTTCTGAGGGGCTATTTATAGCTCCTCACCCTTCTCTCCCACCTTGCCTTTGCTCATTTCAGTTTCTGAATTTATTGAGAAGGTTGGGAAGAGAGCAAGATCCCTAGAGAGAGAGAGAGAGAGAGAGAGAGAGAGTGATTCGCGAATCCATCCATCCTCTCCTCTAGTTCATCCAAGAGTTCAAGTGTGCATCCTTTAGTTGTGAAGCTTGAGTGAGTCAAGCGAAGATCAAGGCTTGTTACTCTTGGTGATCGACATCACCTAGACGGTTCGGTGGTGCTTGGAGGAAGGTGATCGCCGGGGAGATTGTCGGCGGCCCTTCTTCATCGACGTTGTGATCGGTTGTGGGCGATTCACCGAGCCGGAGTGGCGAAGAATCAGCCCGTAGAGAGCACTCATCCCTTGTGCGGGATTGAGGGGGAGCTATACCTTGCGAGGTGCTCCAACGAGGACTAGGGGGGAGTGTCGACTCCTCGATACCTCGGCAAAACATCGCCGTGTCAAGCATCTCTTTCCCTAGCTCTTTCATACCGCATTACTTTCCACACTTGTTTTTCAATTCATACTAGAATTGTGTAGGAAAGTTTCGCTTTCTTTTGGCTTGCTACCGCTTTCTATTTAGGACACACTATTGGTAGGCACTAGGGGGTTAATTGGCTCTTGATAGGTTTAATTCTTGTCTAGAAATTAAAAAGAGCCCAATTCACCCCCCTCTTGGGAATCTTGATCCTTTCAATTGGTATCAGAGCAAGGTTGCTCTTATTTTAGGCTTTACCGCCTAGAGCAAGATGTCCCATGGGGATGGACCACCTCCCATGTTTGATGGAGACGACTTTCCTTATTGGAAAGTTCGTATGGAGGCCTATCTAGAGGCCATTGACGTGGGCGTGCTCAAGGCAGCCACAAAGGGAGGTACTCTCTTTGCGGAGGACCTCAACTTTGATAAGCACAATGCCAAGGCGAAGAATATTCTTTTTCGTGGCATTTGCAAGGATATCTTCAACCGAGTGCATAATGCCAAAGACGCATTTGAGTTGAGGACCACTATTTGTGCTCTTCACGAAGGCACAAAGAGTGAGCGTGAAGAACGCTATCACTTGGTCATGGCTAAGCTCAATTCTTTTTCTATGCATGGAAATGAAAATGCTAATGAGATGTACTCACGTCTTAACATTCTTGTAGAAGAATTGAATGGGCTCGGTCTCAACCAAATGGCACCGGCCGATGTGGTACGCAAGATTCTTTGTGTCTTGCCCATTGAGAAGTATGGCCACATCGTCACGGTTCTTCACCAAGGGGGCCTCTCCGCCGCTACACCAACACAAGTCTTGGGCAAGATCAATGCCCATGAAATGTACATGAAGATTGGTGATGGTAGCTCTTCTTCCTCCTCCAAGAAGAAAGAAAAAGAGAAGGAAGAGAAGAAGGACTTGGCTCTCAAGGCATCCTCCTCGGAGAAGAGCAAGATGCAACTTGTGTATGAGAGTGCAAGTGATGAAGAGGATGAAAATGACCTCACTCTCATGGTGAAGAAGACAACAAAGATGTTGAAGAGGCTAAACAAGAATGGAGTCAAGTTTGACTCAAAAAAGAAGAAATTCTTCACAAGCTCCTCAAGGAAGCCTCTCTCCAAGATGGATTGCTACAATTGTGGCAAGCTTGGACACTTGGCTCATGCTTGTCCCGAAGAGAAGAAAGACAAGTACAAGAACAAGAAATTCAACAACAAGTTCAAGTACAACAATGGAAATAAAGATGAGTCAAGTGAGTAGGAGAAGAAAGATGACAAGCCATTCAAGAAGAAGAAGAACTTCAACTTCCACAAGAAGAAGAAGGATGGCAAAGCCTACATTGTTGGTGATTGGCTCACCGATATTGAAGACACAAGTGACTCATCCGGAGATGAGAGTGAAGATGAGAAGGTGGCCGCCTTGGTGATTGGGTCATCCACTCCACCGCCACCTCCTCCATCATCTCTAGGCTCATCCTCTACACACCTATGCCTCATGGCTAAAGGTGACAAGAAGGTACAAAAAGAGGATAATGATGATGAGGCTAACTCTAGTGATGATAGTGATGATGAGTTTGAGGCACCTTCCTATGATGAGCTAATTGTGATTTGCAACAAATACACTAATCTCATTAGGAAGTACAAAACTAAAAGTGAAAAACTAGAGAAAGCCAATGATAACTTGCATGCAAAACTTGATGACTTGTCTAGTGCTAATGATGATTTGAAGCTTGAAAACAAATCTCTCTCATATAGCACTAGGGATCTCAAAGCCTCACTCAAGCAAGCAAATGAGAAACATGATAAGCTTGAGAGGTCATCACAAGAGCTCCATACAAGATACAACTTGCTAAAAGATGACTACAACCAAGTTAGAAATGAACATGGCACACTTGTGGTAGCTAATGAATTGCTTACAAATGATCTTGCTACACATGTTGCTATTAACCCGGTTGTTAAGTGTCATATAGCTACTTCTTGTGAGGACTTGCTTGATGAAGTTGCTGGTGAGCAAAATGCTAAGTGCAAGGGCAAGAAGGTAGTTGAGGCCGATAAGTATGTTGACTACGTGAATATGGGGCAAGAGATTTCAAAGCTCAAGGAACAGCTAATCAACCTCAAGGCCAACAAGACCTTCACCATCCACTCGGCCAAGCAAGATGACAATGATGCAATCACCTTGATCAACTCTCTCAAAGAAGAAAATGCAAAGCTCAAGGTTGAGAAGATCAAGCTAGCAAGTGGAATGGAGAAGTTCACCAAGGGCCACAACCTTCAAAGTGAGCTCTTGATGAACACTATCATGAAGACCGACAAGTCCGATATTGGTTTCAAGGAGAACCAACTCATGAAGGCCAAAGTCAAGATAGAAGCAATGAACTACTACAAGAACAAGACCATGAGGAACAACTATGACACACCAAAGCCCATGCCCAAGAAGTGCTTTGGATGTGGTCAAGAGGTCATTTTGAGTTCCAATGCAAGACTCCACCTCCCAAGACCTTTCCCAAGCATACAAGGCCTTTTGCTCATGATGCACACTTCATCATCAACAAGGACTCCAAGGGTAGACCCCTAGTTGTGTTTCTCGGTCCTAAGATGAAGAACAAGCCCAAAGTGTTATGGGTTACTAAGGAATTGGTGGACAAGGCTATGGGACCTCACCAAGTGTGGGTTCCCAAACAACAAGCTTAACTTCAAGTCGCTTGTGTGTAGGTGAACTACAAGACCGGTGGAAGTCATTGGGTGATTGATAGTGGATGCACCCAACATATGACCGGTGACTCCTGGATGTTCACCACACTTGAGTAAGATTGTGAAGGGCAAGACAAGATTACATTTAGGGACAATTCAAAAGGCAAAGTGCAAGGCCTAGGCAAAGTGGCAATCTCCAATGATCAATCAATATCAAATGTCTTGCTAATGCAATCTTTGAGCTTCAACTTGCTTTCGGTTGGTCAACTTTGTGATCTCGGGTTCCAATGTCTCTTCACCCCCAATGAGGTAGTTGTGACCAAGTTTGAAGATTCATCTTTGATATTCAAAGGGTTTAGGCACAACAATCTCTATCTAGTGGACTTCATCTCAAATGAAGTAAGCTTGCAAACATGTCTTTTCTCCAAGAGCTCTTTGGGTTGGCTATGGCATAGAAGATTAGCACATGTGGGAATGTCAACCTTGAAGAAACTTGTCAAGAAGGAGATGGTTAGAGGTGTGAAGGATGTGGTGTTTGAAAAGGACAAGTTGTGTAGTGCATGTAAAGCCGGCAAGCAAGTGGCCAACACCCATCCCACCAAAGCTTTCATGTCAACCTCAAGAGTCCTAGAGCTTCTTCACATGGATTTATTTGGTCCTACCACTTATGCTAGCCTTGGAGGCAATCTCTTTTGCTTGGTGGTAGTTGATGACTACTATAGGTACACTTGGGTGTTCTTTCTTCAAGACAAGGGAGAGACTCAATCAATATTCAAGAAGTTTGCAACTAGAGCCCAAAATGAATTTGATATGAAGATCAAGAAGATAAGAAGTGATAATGAGACCGAGTTTGTGAACACCAAGATTGAAGATTATTGTGATGAAGTTGGGATCAAGCATGAGGTGTACGCCACCTATACCCCTCAACAAAATGGTGTAGTAGAGATAAAGAACCAGACACTAATCACACTTGCAAGATCAATGCTTGATGAGTACAAAACCCCCGAGAAGTTTTGGGCCAAAGCAATCAAAACCGCATGCTATGCGGCCAACCGGCTATTTGTCCAAAGGCTTCTCAAGAAGACCCCTTATGAGCTTGTGAATGAGAAGAAACTGGATATATCCTTCTTCTGAGTGTTTGGATGCAAAGTGTACATCTACAAGAAGCGTCAACACTTGGACAAGTTCCAAAGGCGATGTGACATTGGTTTCTTACTTGGCTATTCACTTAAATCCAAGGCATATCGAGTATTTAACAAAGCCTCCGGTCTAGTTGAAGAAACATATGACTTGGAGTTTGATGAAACTAATGGCTCTCAAGAAGAGCATGAGAACCTTGATGATGTAGGTGATGAACCCTTGAGGGAGGCTATGAAGAATATGCCCGTTGGTGCCATCAACCCACTAGAGGTGGAGGAAGTAGAAGATGATGCAAATCAAGTACCTTCTCCACCACACATGCCTCAAGTTGATGAAGGACAAGTAAGGGAAGCACAAGAAGATACCTTCATCCCTCAAGATCAAGCCGAGGCTCAAGCTAGTAATGTTGATGCACCACAACCTCCTCCCCAAGTGATTGATAGAAGATATACACCTATGCTTCAAGCTCATCCACAAGACCTCATCATTGGGAGTCCATCAAGGGGGGTAACAACACGATCTAAACTTGCTTCTTATGTTGAGCATCACTCCTTTGTTTCCTTTGTTGAGCCTTCTAGTGTGGAAGATGCACTTGCAGATCCGGATTGGGTGAACTCCATGCATGAAGAGTTGAACAACTTCACCCGGAACGAAGTGTGGACACTAGTAGAAAAGCCCAAAGGAGCAAGAATCATTGGCACCAAGTGGGTGTTTAGGAACAAGCAAGATGATCAAGGCGTGGTTGTGAGAAACAAGGCAATATTGGTGGCAAAGGGGTTCTCCAAAGTTGAAGGCTTGGATTTTGGGGAGACCTTTGCACCGGTTGCAAGACTAGAAGCCATTCGTATCCTTTTGGCATATGCTTCATATCATAAAATGAAACTTTTTCAAATGGATGTAAAGAGTGCCTTTCTAAATGGTTTCATCAATGAACTTGTTTTTTGTCTCACAACCTCCCGGGTTTGAAGACCCCAATTGTCCTAATCATGTGTATAGGTTGTCCAAGGCACTCTATGGATTGAAGCAAGCTCCAAGAGCTTGGTATGAGAGGCTAAGGGACTTCCTACTCAAGAAGGGCTTCAAGATCGGGAAAGTGGATACCACACTCTTCACCAAGGTGCTAGATGGAGAGATCTTTGTTTGCCAAGTGTATGTCGATGACATTATATTTGGGTCAACAAACCAAGATCATAGTAAGGAATTTGGTGCATTGATGTCCAAGGAGTTCGAGATGTCGATGATTGGCGAGCTAACCTTCTTCCTTGGCTTCCAAGTGAAGCAACTGAGGGAGGGCACCTTCATATCTCAAGAGAAGTACACTAATGATTGTGCTCAAGAAATTTAAGATGGAGGATTGCAAGCCAATCAAGACCCCAATGCCTACCAATGGGAATCTCGATCTCGATGAGGGAGGTAAACCGATAGACCAAACTCTTTACCGCTCAATGATCAGTAGTTTACTTTACCTCACCGCATCTAGGCCGGATATCATGTTTAGTGTGTGTATGTGTGCTAGGTTTCAAGCAAACCCTAAGGAGTCGCATCTTTGTGCGGTTAAAAGAATCCTTAGGTACATAAGGCACACCCCTAGCATTGGCCTTTGGTATCCCAAAGGAGCTCCCTTCCTACTTTGTGGCTATTCTGATTCGGATTATGCCGGGTGTAAGGTTGATAGGAAGAGTACCTCCGGTGGTTGCCATTTGCTAGGAAGATCACTTGTTTCTTGGTCCTCTAAGAAGCAAAATAGTGTGGCATTGTCTACCGCCGAGGCGGAATACATAGCCATGGGAGCTAGTTGTGCACAAATCTTATACATGTCCCAAACACTACTTGATTACGGCGTAGCCTTAAAAGATGTTCCACTTTTGTGTGATAATGAAAGCGCCGTAAAGCTTGCTAATAACCCGGTTCAACACTCTCGCACCAAGCACATAGATATTCACCATCACTTTCTTAGAGATCATGTGGCTAGGAAAGATATCACTCTAGTGGGAGTTTCTAGCGAAAATCAATTGGCGGATATCTTCACTAAACCTCTCGATGAAGCAACCTTTTGTAGGTTGAGAAGCGAGTTGAATGTGCTTGATCACTCAAACTTCACTAAAAATGATCTTGTGTGAACCAACCTTGTATCATGTGTAAAATAATCATGTTAATTTTAGTAATGCACATAGGCTTGGCTAACATGGTTGGAATAACCGTTCTTGAATGTGTGAAGAAGTCCAAATCATGGTTTAAACTTGCGAGCAACCTAGATTCAAATTCTTGTAATGCATTGCATTTGCATGTGTTGTTTGCCGTTCCTTTTCGGTTAAGTTTGAGCATCCTCTGTGTTCGTCCACTTAGGGGGAGCATTCCAAGCTCAAGTCACTTCTATACCCCTCTTGTGGCCATATGTTGTCTCCTTGAAGGTTCCATTCGAATATTTTGAGCTAAAATTAAATCTAAGCCTATGGAAAACTATTTGAAAAGGAGAGTTTGAGAGATGGTTCTCATATCAAGTCCAATCAGGTGTTATTTGGATCTTATTTGGATTGGAACTTGATTGGGAGAAAGACGCAAAAATAAAATTTGAAAAATTCTATTTTAAAGGGCGTCGGACGCTGCCGACGGACGCTCGGCGACAAATGCCTCAACGTCCGTCGCGATCGTCCGGAGACTGAACGTTACCTGTTTGCAGGGCGACGGACGCTCCCCAGCGTCCGTCGCAGAGCGTTCGACGCGGTCAATGCGTTTGGGCGTTTCAAACCTATTCTGGAAGCCCAACGGACGATGCCGTCGGACGTTGTCAAGCGTCCGTCGCACATCGACGGAGCGTCCGTCGCTCCAATCCGGAGCGTCCGTCGCAAACTTAAGGCTGAATTTTTTTAAAATCCCCGTCTCTTCTTTCTTCCTCTGGGTCATTTCAGTTGGTCTGTACGCCGTCGCCGCCCGCCTCCCAAACCCTAACCACCGCTGAAGAGCTCCAAGGGTCGCGCCCTCTCCTCTCCCTCGCCACCGCAGCACCCCGGAGTCGTGTCGCTCCCTCCTCGCCGCCGCCGCCTCTCATTCGCACAATGCCGCCGCCTTTCATCTGCACAGCGCTGCCCGCCTTTCATCCGCCCAGCGCCGCCATCGCCGTCTGCCAGGGACTCTTTTTGCCTTGTGCGTTTCTGCCAAGGAGGACTCCCCTCCCTCTCCTGGTGATTGTGTGGTGCTCCTGCAAGGATCCCTTGGAGTTCCTCCTTATCTCTCTAAGGTTGTGGATTGAAGTGTTATTGACCGAGAAATCTTTCCTTCTCTTTTTTGGTCACTGTGGACAGAGGTATGGCTTGATCAGATTCGATTCTTTTCTTATCTAATTCATGCTTCTAAATAGTTCAATCTCACCTCTATATATATGCTTATGGTTATACTCCCTATCTATCTAATCGAGCAGGGTCTGTGTGTCAGAGACAGTGACAGTGAACTCGGGGCAAGGCCCACGAGTAAGGAACGAGGCAAATCCTTGAAAGGACAGTCCAGGGCCATCGTGCCAATCTTGGTTGCTTGTGTTGCTCAGTGATTGTCAGTTGGCAGTGGGCAGTGAGGTTGTGATTTGACAGTTGCGGATCTCTTGTCAGTGACAGTTTGTTTTATCCAGTGTATGTCCATGGCAAGAACGAAGAACGCCGGTCCAGTTCCCGGTAGTGGTGGTGACCCTCCACCTCCACCGCGTCCACCCACTGATCGGGGAAGGGCAAGCAAAAAGTTATTTCCAAGAAGCGCAAGAGGCCACTTATGGATCCAGATTCAGCAGCAGCAGTTGCAGTGGCAGAGGCCGCAGAGATCGCGGAGCGAGGTGGACGTCGCGCCAGTTTGAGGCTCTCGCCTCGCCGTGGAGCGCGTCGTGAGTCCCCTACGCGTCCAGAGACATAGCCCGCAGAGGCTACTAAGCTAGAGGAGGCAGAGCCAGTTCCAGAGACTGAGCAGACAGAGGCCACGGGCCACTCTTCGATTGGGGAGTTGATGAGTCGCAAAGTTACACGTTCTAGAGGCTCTAGAGCTCCTCCTAGTCCTCCAGGACCTCAGCTACCAGATCTAGTGAGGCATCAGGTCAGGGTTCTCACAACCAAGCAGGTCTAGCTACTCCGCTTCGTGGACTTTGAGTCTTGGTTCCCCGCTCAGAGGGACCCCCGTGCTGGACGTGACTTCTATACCACTATCCATGAGGATTTCTACAGAGCGTACGTTGAGACCGACGCTCCTCTTAGGGCTCACAGAGTTTGCCCACCTTCCCACATAGAGGGTGTCGGTGGTCCAGAGATTCTCCAACACTTGCAGTATATTCAGGGCTTGACTGATTTGATGGGACGATCCGGTTCTAATCAGAAGGACTGGATCTATCAGTTCTACGCCTCTCTATGGATTTCCCCTGACCACGAGTTCTTTCACTTCGGCTTTAAGGGCCGCGACTTCAGGGTCACAACAGCTCGATTCAGAGAGCTTTTCCACTTAGAGTCCTCTTCTATGAGGATTCATAGTTTGTGCTATGGGGATCAGGAGGCACCTCGCCGACCTCACGATAAAATAGTGCCATCTACAGATTACGTGGGGCCGTGTTTCCAGCTACCTTTCACCGAGGGTTCGAGCCGCACTCCGAGAGACCTCACACCTCTTGCTCAGATTCTCCATGAGGTACTCAGACGTACCATTCTTCCCCGGATTGGAGCCCGGGACACTCTTACCCGTCTTCAGCTATGGCTACTTGCTCATATCATCCAGAAGGAGAAGTTTGATCTTTGGGATTTGATAGTCAGTGAGCTTGAGGACATCATCGCTGCAGGGTTCAGAGGACACTGGCAGCTACAATTTGCACATTGGATTTCATACCTGGTAGTGGCCGCGACTCGATCTGGATCTCTACGTGTCACTCTTACCAGGTCAGCTACTGAGTTCCCCGTCTACTCGATGAGCCAGTTGGTCATCCACGGGAACCTGCCTCGCCCCAGCAGAGCATACCGACCAGGCACCAGATAGGCATGGGTTATCCATGGGAACCTGTTTTGGCTACGAGTGGCAACGGGTGGGAGCGGGGGCGGTGCATCCGCTCCTGCCTCTGGCGGCTGGGGCCGATGGCTCGGTGCGGGCTGGGGGTGGGCGCGGTGCCGGTGCTCTGCTCTGCTCCCACTGAAAAAGGGAAAAGCAGAGAGGGGGAGGGAGGTAAAGGAAGGGGGTGATAGGTGGGGTCCATGGCCCACTTGTCAGCGAAGTGGAGAGGGAAAAGGGCACGGTGGCATTTGGCCTGCGCTCTGCCGGCCTGCTGCTGCTGCTAGCGGGCTTTGCTGCTGGGTGGGCTGCGCGGCTGTTGGGCTGGAGCGGCTGGTGGGCAGGCTGGCTGGGCCTGCTAGGCCTTTGGCTTTAATCCCTCTCTCCTTTCTCTTTTATTTTCCAAAAGCAACAAGTTAACTTAATTAATTTGATTAGCAATTCAAAAGATCCACAAGAAGCAACTTAGGGTTAAGTTAATATGATGTGCAACTATAGTTAGTGCTAGTGGGTGCTACTTGTGCAACTAGGTAGGGTTTTACAAAATGCAAACACCAAACATGGGTTATCTGCGAAACTTTTAAAAACTTCGGATTTTTGTGTGTTTTGAAAACTCGGGTTGTTACAGTCCTTCCCCCTCATTGGAATCTCGTCCCGAGATTTAAAGCGAGACGTACCTTTCGAAGAGGTAGGGGTACAACAACCGGAGCTCGGACTCCTTCTCCCAAGTGGCTTCGCGTTCAGTGTGGTTACTCCACTGAACCTTGCACATGGGTATGGTGGTGCTTCTGGTTTCTTTGGTGGCCCTGTCGAGAATCAGAACCGAGTGCTCTTTGTACTCCAGAGTGTCTTGTAGATCGAGAACCTCAGAGGAGATCTGCTCACTGGGTAGCTTCAAGCACTTACGCAACTGAGACACGTGGAACACTGGGTGCACCCCCGCGAGTTCTTCGGGGAGCTCCACCTTGTAGGCCAACTTACCAATCCTCTCACAGATGCGGTAAGGTCCCACAAACCTTGGTGCTAGTTTTCCTTTCACGTGAAAACAGGGGGTGCTCCGAAGTGGTGACACCTTGAGATACACGAAGTCCCCAATTTCAAACTCCAGATCCCTCCTTTTATCAGTATAGCTCTTCTGTCGGCTCTGTGCGATCCTTAGATTTTCTCGCACCTGAGCGACTCCTTCTTCGGCATCCTTGATTTTTGCAGGGCCAAAGAACGATCGCTCTCCAAGTTCAGACCACATCAACGGGGTTCTGCAAGGTCTCCCATACAAGGCCTCAAACGGAGACATCTTGAGACTAGCCTGAAAGCTGTTGTTGTAAGAGAACTCGACATGAGGTAAGCATTTCTCCCAATCCGGGCCATACTTCAAGACACAAGCTCGGAGCATGTCTTGCAAGATCTAGTTGACCCTTTCTGTCTGACCATCTGTCTGAGGGTGGTAAGACGTGCTATAGTCCAGACGGGTACCAATAGCCTTGTGAAGCGATTTCCAGAATCGAGACACGAACTAGGTACCTCTATCGGACACGATGCTGGTAGGTGCCCCATGCAGTCGTAAGATGTTCTCAACATAGAGATCCGCCAACTTATCAGACGAGTAATCAACCCTGACTGCCACAAAGTGTGCTACCTTGGTCAGATGATCGACGATCACCCATATTGAGTTATGCCCCTTTTGTGACCGAGGTAAACCGACTATAAAGTCCATAGCAATGCTATCCCACTTCCAGAGAGGAACTTCCAACGGCTTCAAGAGTCCGGCGGGTCTCTGATACTCGGCTTTGACTCGATTACAAATGTCGCATCGAGCCATATAGCCTGCAATATCGGCTTTCATGCCTTTCCACTAGAAATGCTTCTTCAAGTTAGCATACATCTTGACACCCCCTGGGTGGATACAGTACTTGGAAACATGTGCCTCTAACAAGATCTCGTCACGCAAAGCTCGACCGGCGGGCACACAGATCCTTGTCTTGTACCAGATGGTTCCCTGATCATCCTCCCTGAACTCCGGGCATTTGCCTTCCCCCATCAGATCCCTGATTTCTTGCATTATCGGGCACTTCTGTTGTTGCTTGCGTATCCGATCTGTGAGATTGTACTGGATGCGAAGCTCGTGTAGCAGGTTTGAGGGTACTACCTCGAGTTGGAGATCCTCCAATTCCCGGTTCAGCTCTGGAGGTAGGGCACTGGTGATCATGGTGTGGCAGTAGCTCTTGCGACTTAGGGCATCAGCGACTACGTTGGCTTTCCCAGGGTGGTAAAGTATCTCCAGATCGTAGTCCTTGATCAGCTCAAGCCATCTTCGCTGCCTCATGTTCAGATCTTCCTGAGTGAAAAAGTACTTCAGGCTCTTGTGATCTGTATAGATCTCGCACTTGTTCCCAATTAGGTAGTGCCTCCAAATCTTCAGAGCGTGTACAACAGCTGCAAGCTCAAGATCGTGGGTCAGGTACCATTGCTCATGCTCTTTCAACTGACGAGAGGAATATGCGACAACCTTTCCATGTTGCATCAGGACACAACCTAAGCCTTGCCTCGAAGCATCACAGTACACGACGAAGGCTTGCCCAATGTCAGGTAGTGCTAGCACTGGAGTGGTAGTGAGCTTCGTTTTGAGTGTTTGGAAGCTCTCTTCACACCCGGGCATCCACTCAAACTCATTGGTCTTCTTCAACAGATTTGTCATGGGCTTGGCTATCTTGGAAAAGTTCTCGATGAACCGACGGTAATAACCCGCCAATCCCAAGAAACTCCTGATATCAGACACATTGCGAGGTTCTTCCCACTCCTTTACAGCCTCAATCTTGGTCGGGTCCACTGCAACTCTCTCAGCGGTAAGTACGTAACCCAAGAATGCGACTTCTTCAAGCCAAAACTCGCACTTACTGAACTTGGCATATAGCTGGTTCTGCCTTAGCTTTTCGAGCATAGCTCTGAGGTGAAGCTCATGCTCCTCTGTGGTGGCTGAATAGACTAGAATGTCGTCAATGAACACCACCACGAACTTGTCAAGCTCGTTCATGTACACCTTGTTCATCATATTCATGAAGTATGCGGGGGCATTCGTGAGGCCGAAAGACACCACAGTGAACTCATACTGCCCATACCTTGTGACAAAGGCCGTCTTAGGAATGTCCTCATTCCTGATCTTCATCTGATGGTATCCAGAACGAAGGTCAATCTTGGAGAAGAACTTGGCATTCCTTAGCTGGTCCAACAAGTCATCTATCCGAGGCAACGGATACTTGTTCTTGAGTGTGACCGCATTCAGGTTCCGATAGTCAACACACATCCTCATGGAACCATCCTTCTTCTTCACAAACAACATAGGGGAACCCCAAGGGGAAGCACTTGGCCTGATATACCCCTTCTCTGTCAACTCTTCCAGCTGCTTCTTCAACTCTCCCAACTCATCTACCGACATGCGGTAAGGCCTCTTAGCAATAGGGCCTGTACCTGGCAGGAGGTCAATCACAAACTCGACATCCCAATCCGGTGGCATTCCCGGCAACTCCTCTGGAAACACATCCGGGTACTCACATACCACTGGCACTTCCTGCAACTCCTTGGCTTCGAGGGTACACAACATAGAGATGGCCTTCCCCTTGTTGGGCTCACATCGAACCACTTGGCCACTCGGGTGTGTGATCATCATGTACCTGGGCGAGCATGATATCACACCCTTGTGCTAAGTCAACCAATTCATTCCTAGGATAACATCCAATCCTTTAGAGGGTAGTAAGGTAAGATCAGCTAGAAAGGTGTGTCCCTCAATGGTAATGCTCACATCCTTGCATCTGTGGGTGCATCTGATGTTTCCCAAAGGTGAGTGAGTGTCTATGGGTACCTGACAAGGGGTTACTGGGGGACCATACTCCCGTACGAACTTAGTAGAGATATATGAACAAGTAGCTCCTGAATCAAACAGCACGGATGCCTTGGCACCGTGTACTAAGAACATACCGTACACCACGTCAATAGCTGCCTGAGCGTCCTTAGCTGTCAGGTGCGCAAGGTAGCCACGGGTAGGTCCAGTGGCTCCCTTGTAAGGGGTGCCCTGAGCCTGCCTGGCAGGGGCCGGTGTCGGTGGAGCGGCCGTCTGGTTGGGACAGTTGGCGATCCTGTGACCTGGGAGGCCACAGCCGAAGCAAGTGAAGGGCACACTGCCTGTAGCGGTGGGCGCAGGTGCCTTCCACGTGCTGATACCTATCGCGGGGTGACTCAGCGGAGGGCGGGCCGGAGCGGGGTGGTGGTAGTTGGCGGTGTGGGTACCACCTCCACGACTCGAGCCACGCACAGCTCCCTGAGGAAGACGGGGGCGAGACGGGGGCTGCCCACTCACTCATGGCCTCTGGCGGGCCGAGGAGCGAGAGGTAGCCTCCACACTGCGCTTCTTCTCCTTGAAGAACACGTCAGCCTCCAGACGATCCTTCTCAATCTCCAGCATCTTGTCGATCATCTCCCTTAGGGTGTAACTGGGGTTACCCGAGAGAGCCAGCTTGAGACAAGGGTTCAACCCCTTGCGGAAGTAGTACATTTTCTTCTTCTCAGTGTCACTCTCAGAGGGGGCATACCGCATCATGCGGGTGAAGCGGTTCACGTACTCGTGAATCCTCTCGGAGCCCTGAGAGATGTTGCGGAACTCCTCCGCCTTGGCCTCCATAGCACCATCAGGAATATGGTACTCACGGAAAGCCTCAGTGAACTCCTCCCAGGAGATGTGAGCAGGGTCGGGGTGGGAGTCACTAAAACTGTCCCACCATGCGCGTGCTGCGCCAGTGAACTGGTGAGCTACGACCCCAACGCACTCCTCGTCGGAGCAAGTGGTAAGGTCTAGCTTCTTCTCGATCTCCCGCAGCCAATCCTCGACGACAATGGGATCGTTGTCAGTGCCGTCGAAGGTAGGCAGCCTCAGCTTGAGGAACCCCTCCAGTTTCCTCTGGAAGTCGTTCTGGAAGCCTCCATTGCGCCTCAGCAGGTTCTCAGCAAGGGCCTCCATGATGCGAGTCTGGCAATCCATCACCTCCGTCAGAAGCGGGGGTGGTGGTGGTGGTGGGTCTGCTCCAGCCGGAGCATCCTCAGCGGGTGGAGGAGGTGGTGGTGGAAGGTCCTCCCCAGGTAGGGGTCCTCCAGCAGGTGGTGGGGTAGGAGCACGGGGCGCCTCCTCGTTGAGGATGAGGGGAATAGCTCCCACACGTCCACGACCACGACCGCGGCCGCGACCACGTGCGGCCGGTGCGGGGGAAGGGGAACGACGACCCAAACGTTCAGAACGGCGAGTCGACATCTTGCTGCAAGACATGAGGGTTAGGTGATCGTGTATCGATTATTATTTAGTTAAAGTAATTAACTAGCCATACACTCAAGCAAAGAACCATAACAACCATAAAAGCGATAACAAGCAAGCATCCATTACATGGGTTCAATACATGGCGACATCCTCAGCAGCTACGCTAGAAGATTCGCGAGATCGCTCTACACGCAGGTAGGCTCAAAAGGTGGACAATCTACTCTACTCTCTGAGTGAGTCATGTCTCACAGTCACGCAGGACCAACTCAGCTCTACTACTCCTACATTATTCATGAAACATGACTGAACTAGACTAAGTAGCTGATATCATTGCTGTAGATGGAGGGAGACTATGGCTGGCCCATCGCCGCGATTTTCTCAGGAGTCTTATGGAGGCGCGAGACGTACTCCACGGCGTAGAGGAACTCCTCCGTCAGTGGTGGCTCGGGGTACCCGTCCGTGGGACACGCCATCAGGTTGAGGCGGGTAGGTGGTAGAACGAACTCCTCCTTGCGGACCTCCTGGTGGTACTTCGCTGGCAGCAACGCCTGTAGCTCCTTGTACTCCTGGACACGTCTAGCGTCGGAGTCCACCCAACCCTCCAGAGCCCTGTCCACCTTCTCCTTGACGAACTCAGTAAGCTTCATGGAGGCGATCAGGTGCTCCGTGTTGTATGCGGCATTGCAGTGCACCTGCATCAACTCCTGCTGTGCTAGGTTGCACTAGGCCTGCAGCCTCATCCGGTTGAAGCCGATCCTCATTTCCTTTTCATGGCAGCTGGCCAAGGCCGCGTTCTTGTCGTCGAGGATCCTCTCGAGCTCGAACACCTTGCCGTCTAGGTAGTCGTTCCTTAGCCCAAGATCGCCTGCCTTGTTCTATAGATCCTTGATCTCCCTCTCGTACGCCTTCGCACGGAATGCAAAAGCGCACTCATGGCGTCCAAGCTCCTGCTAAAGCTCGTGGACTGTCTTCTGCAGATCCTTCCTCTTCTGCGCCTCCTCCAGGAATGCCTTGTCCACATCGAAGAGCATGTTGCGGTAGATGCGGTTCCTGTGCTCCACCTTCAGAATGTATCGATCCTGGTACATGATGTATCGCCCGGACATGTGGACGCAAGGATCCACCTCGGCGGCAGCAGCATGGTCGGTGTCAGTGAGCGGTTCCCAAGCGCCCTTGGAGAGGTCCAAGGCACGTGGAAGAAGGCGAAAGCAGGCGTCCTTGAGGCGCTTGTACGCGACACGCATCACGTGGCGGATTGCCGTGTGGGAGACGGACTGCACACAGACGTCGATGGTGGTCTCCACCTCAAACACAGTGAAGGCCTGCAGTTCTGGCACCGTCTCACTCGCAGGGACGGTGAGAGAGATCACCACGTGACCCTCTATGCCACCGTCTAGTGAGGGCTTGCCCCGGTAAGTGTACACGAGACTCCCAGCGGCAACACCCAACTCAGCGAGTACCTCGTGAAGAACGAGGGTGAAACCTCCGTGGGTCGTCCCGTCGAACACGATCTCAGCGGAGTCGTGGTACAGGGGACCGAGAGGCTGGTGCTGGGAAGGGCCCTCCATCTACATAGATGTCAAGGTTGGGTTAAAAGACAGCTCATACAAGGTAAGCCATGCATAAAAAGATGCAGGGTCGGCAAATTAACCAAAAAAGTTTCTTTTTAGTGTGTTAAGGCTTGTCCAATCCTAAGGGTTTCGTCCTAGGGTCAAGTATGGCTTTGATACCAACTGTAACAATCTCGGTTTTCCTCGAAGGGAAAATCCACATATGCGAATTATAACACGATAGTCCCGAAGATCATCCCATCGCATTATCAAATAACAGTCAAATATCATAGTCATACACGAATTTCTGAATTTATGAGTACATTAAGAAGTCTAATTTATTTATTACATCGCCACCTAGGCAGAATCACACGAGCATGCAGCAGAAAGAACAGCGAAGGGAAGCGTAGATCTTTAGCATCTCCGGTCTTGAGTTGTCACACCCAATTTTAAGAATAAAATTGAATGCGAATAACTCATGTGTGCCCAGAGATCAATCACACACATAAGCCAACAAATCTTTAAATAGTACCATCACCGAGTGCTTATTACATAACGAATAATATTCTTAAACATAACAGCGGAAATAAAGATAACTCTCGCGACGAAGCTCCACTTCACAGGGAACGCCAACTGGTTGACCACTAGCCTAGTACTCCTCACGATAGTCTTCAAAGCCATCTGAAGGGGTTGAGAAAGCAAGAGTGAGCACTTAAAGTACTCAGTAAGAGTAACATAGGGTTATGAAGCTCAAAGGTTGACACTGTCTGTACTGCGGTTGCTTTTAACTTGGTCAAGTTTTACCAACACTTAGCTTTAGTTGCACATACCCAGTTGATAACCACATGATAAGATTAATCAACATTAACAATTAAACATTAAACAACATGATCATCTACACTGTGAGTTTTCTAGGCCGCTCGTAACCGTGAGCACGGCTATCATGATAGATTTACACTCTGTAGAGGTTATACACTTTACCCACAAGCCATGTTGCCCATATGCCCGGGATAGCTAGTCCCATAACACTGCCAAGGTGAGTGGGCAGGGAACACTATGAAGTCTTTCAAAAGCCCTTTCTAACATGTAGCGGACCCTACGGACCCAATGCTAAGGGGAATATGGGACACCCCGATGGTACCACCCGCAGCGGTCCCCACACAAGCTATACCCCATAACCAGCTCGGCAAAGGTGTCTTTCACGAACCACAAGCATGCTAGTCCAAACTTCATACTTAACTAAAGCCAGAGCCATTATAGCACTCGTGGTTGCATTTAAGTCCCAGCTTTTGCCCTACAGTGGGGTCCTATTCCATGTTGCTACAAAAGCCAATTTTATCTCATTGTTGCATATATCATTAATCAATATTCGATTCAATATTCATCATGTAAAGCATAGCAAGGCTACCCATATGCATAGAAACCCATGGTGACAAGGTAAAAGGATAACAAAGCTATGGTATAGATCTAAATAGGAATCAAATTAGACACATGCAATATGACTAGATGAATTATGGTGAATAGGTAACAAGGATGATCCCATGTTAAACTTTCCTTGATCACAAAGCTCCTGGTGATCCTGATCTACTGCAAAGAACTCTTGCTCACCGAAGATCTCACCGGCTGTACTCGATCAACATCACCACGCAAGCATCCGAACAATCATACACGAAGCAATAAAGATATGATCAGAAAATTACACCATAAACAATAAAAAGGTTTTGAAAAGGTTATAAAACAGATCTATACTTTACTACGATCACATAGGCGCGAGAATCATGCTAATCGGATCTAAAACGAATAAACTATAGATTAAACAAGATTTTAAAAAGGGCAAGATTAAAGCATTAAAAGAATTAATTTACTTTGATTTTCAAAAGTAATTAACATAGATGAAATCTATACTACTGGATAGAGCATAAAACTACGAATCTAAAACAACTTGAACGGGTCGATTTGGATTTAAAACGAGCAAATTATAAGCATTTGAAAAACAGTGGCAAATCTGTAAATAGGGATTTTTATTTAACTTTGAATTAAAACAGATCGGAAAAGAAATACGTTTTCCAGAGGGGAAAGCGCATTGCTGGAATCCGCTTTTAGGACTGCGGGTTGAGAGGACAAAAGTCGAGGGGCTCTTTAGCAAGATTACCACCCGAAGGGGTATCTTTGATCCTGAGCCACTGGATCTGATCGGAACGGCTCAGATTAGAAGGGAGGGAGAGAGAGCGGCGCGGCTGCCGGAGCAGGGCGGCGCACGGCGGGCGCCATGGCCGAATGGCCGAAGCTCGCCGGCGGGGGTCGATCGGGAGCTCCAGTGCTCGGTTTTCCACTCCGAGGGCACCGGGAGAAAGAGGAGAGGGAGGCGAGCTCGCCTGAGAGCTCGGAGGGGGTCGAGCATGGACGGGAAGGGCCGACGGCACGGAACAGCGGCGGCGGAGGTTTTGTACACGGCGGCGCGGGGTGACCTCGAGCTAGGGTGCTCGGTTTCGCAAGGGATTTGATTGGGGAGCAAGAGGGTGAAGCCGTGAACTCACCTAGATGCTCAGAGAGGCTCGATCGAGGGCAGAGGATGGCCGTCGACGGTGGACAGCGGCGGCGGCTCTCGACAGAATGGCGGTGAGGCCAAACCGAGCGCGAAAGAGAGGGAAACGAGAAGGGGGAGGCGTTCTGCGGTTACGTGAAGACGCTGCGAGGGTCGGAGGGACTTACGATGGTTGGAATCGCGCAGAATGGCGGCTCGACGACGAGAGCAGAGCGGCGGCAATGGCGGCCGGCAGCGCTGCTGCTTTGGCTTGCAAGGCGAGGCGCTGCGATGGGAAAAGACGGTGCGGGGCGGCGCTATTTATAGGAGCAGAGGGGAGAGTCCCACGCGGACATGACGCGGGGAACGCGCGGCGGTTGCACGCGGCGCGGCGCGGCAGAGTCCGGGACGGACTCGGGAGGAAGAAGAGAGGGGTGCTGACGTGCGGGGCCACTGCATCAGCGGGAGGAGGGAGAGGGCAGCGCGGTACGGGCCTACGGGCGCTGGGCCGAGAGCGGGGAGAGGCCGGCCCAACGGAGAAAGAAAGGGAGAGAGAAAGGGCAGAGAAGGTCGGGCTTCTCGGGCCAACAGGCCGAAAGAGAGAGAGAGAGAGAGAGAGAGAGGAGGGTTTTATATTTTTTTCTTTTTCTTTTCTTTTTCCAAATTTGATCTTCTAAATTGGTTTTGAAATATTTTCTAGGGTTTTGCAAACTCACTCACACAAGAAAAATGCAGGGGTATGAAATGCACAACATGTTGAAACCTAACATGATATTAGTTTTAATTTTATTTATTTAATTTTATGCTTCACAAAATCATTTGAAAATAAATCAAATTAAAGCAAATTCAAATCTAATTTTCTATTTCAAATTTTAGGGTGTTACATGAGCGTAGCACGAAACCCTACTCCTCCGGGTCGACGTCCTCGAACTCGTTCTCTGGCTCATCACCTGAATCCAAAATCTTTCAGTACGATTTGTACTGGCCACTGGCTCCCACCCTATGCTTTGCGTATTGCTTTGTGGAAAGTGGTATGCAAGGGTAGAAAAAAGAACCTATATCTGGCTGTAGGTTTTCCTATGCAGGTTTAATATTAAATAAATAAACAGTAACAAGTATATAAGTTGTTTCTCAAGTTTTAAAAAATCTTTCAGTACGATTTGTACTGGCCACTGGCTCCCACCCTATGCTTTGCATATTGCTTTGTGGAAAGTGGTATGCAAGGGGTAGAAAAAAGAACCTATATCTGGCTGTAGGTTTTCCTATGCAGGTTTAATATTAAATAAATAAACAGTAACAAGTATATAAGTTGTTTCTCAAGTTTTAACACATTCCCACACACATCCATCCCATCCACACACATCTCACCACACCATCTCACACTCTCTAGGCGGCAAGACGACTCCCTCTCGTCATTGCCTCAACGGCTCACAGCCGGACCTACAAAAACCCAGGGGGGAGAAGAAAGGACTCATCTCACTATAACAAGAGAGGCGTAGGTCATGAGATGTCCATAACTGTGGACACGGCTATACGTATATATCGATCAACTCTGCAGAGTGTGTACACCTGTACCCACAAGATCGCCATTGTAACACCCAAAATTTGCATATTTTTGAAATGCATTAAAATGATTTAATTATGCTTCTTTGGATTTTGCATTCAATTTAATTAAACTATAAAGGTTTTGGTATATTAAAATTGTCATATAGTAACATGTGGTGCTTTTCATGCTGGTGCATTGTTGATTTTGTTTGAGTGGTTTTGAAAAGTCCCCAAAACTGAGTTTGAAAACCATATTTGAAAATGCTTTGAAATTGGGTTTGAAAATTTATTTGAAAATTCATTTCTGGAAATTGCCAAAGCATTTCTTTTTCTCTCCTATTCACTTCTCTCTTCTGGCCCGGTCCTCCATCGGCCGCAGGCCTGAATCCCTCCCTCCTTCCCTTGCTCGGCCCGACAACCGGCCAAGAGGCCCAGCCCACAGTGGCCTTCCCCCTCTCCCCCTTTCCTCTCTGGGCCGACGGCCAAAAGCCCAGTGTGGGTGGACCGCACTTCCCTTGCCCTTGCACCACTGACAGCGGAGGCCCACTCGTCAGCTCCCCTGTCTCCCTCTGTCTCCTTCTCTCTGTGCCACCGACCACCCTGGCCCACATGTCAGTTCCTTCCCTCCCTCCTTTCCTTTCCTCTCCGCGCGCCGACGCCGAGACCCGGCCGCAAGGCCCGACCCTTGGCACCGCCGAGAGCATGCGGACGCACTTTCCCTTTCCCTTTCTTCTCTGTGCCGCTAACAAGACCAGCCACGCATCATCTTCCTTCCCCTTTCCCTCTCTGCTCGCGCTGAATTCGAGCAGAAGCGACCGTCTACTCGTCCTCGCAATCCAATCCCGAGCTCCACGGGATTTTCCTTCCTTAGTCCGCCAGGGTTGCACCCTATAAGTAGCTCCGAACTTCCCCTCCTCGCCCCGTTTCTCTCTTCCGCAACCACAGCACCGCCGCCACGACAACAGAGCCCGCCTGCCGCCATTGACAGCCATCAGAGCTCTCTGGACCACCGCGAGCCTCCCACCTTCTGCGGAACACGATTGGAGGTACCCCGAACCCGATCCCGCGCTCAATTTCCCCTGTCCTTGCCCTCACTCGCCTCGTGACGTTTGCAGTGGAGCCGTAGCCGCCCCGCGACGTCGCCAGCCGCCTCGGGAGTTCTTCAGTCCGCGCGAACGCCCTAGGTGAACTCGCCGTCTCTTTCTCTCTCTCCCGGTCCATTCGGTTCTTCGTTTGGTGGCCGGTAGCCCTCGTTCCGTTTGCGCCGCCGATCTCCTCGCCGGCGGCCATGGAGAGCCGCCGCGACCGCTCTGTCTCCGGCCAGCGTCGCCTCTCTCCTCCCTTGTTCTAATCATGTCCGTCCTCTTTAGATCGGACGATCCAAATCGCCCGATACCCCTTCGGTCCTTCCACTCTAATCTCGGCCACCCAATTCCGATTGGACGATCTGCAGAGGCCGATACCCCTTCGCTTGCAGATTTGCTAAAGAGCCCCTGACTGTTTTCAAGTATCAACCCGCAGTCCATGGCGCATTCAGAGACTACGCTTTTGCTTTTGGAAAGCGTAAACTTCGTCTGATTTCTTTTAATTCGAAAATAAATTAAAATTCCTATTTACAAAATTGCCACTCCTATTCAAATGCTTCTATTTCTCTCATTTTAAATCCAAATCGCTCCGTTCAAGTTGCGTTAGATCCATATTTTCTTGCTCTATCCAGTAGTATAGTTTTCATCTATGTTAATTACTTTTAAAAATCAAAGAAAATTATTTCCGTAGTGCTTTAATCTTGCTCTATTCAAAATCCCGTTTAACTCCTAACTTTTCCGTTATAGCTCCGTTTTTCGTGATTCAAGCGTCTATGTGATCGTAGTGTTACATAGATTAGTTTTATAAACCTTTCGTCTTGTTTTATTAATGTTGGTGTACTGTTCTAATCATAGTTTTGTTTGCTTCGTGTATGATTGCCGTTGATTGAATGGTGTTGATTGTTGATCGGAATAGACATCGAGCAATCCGTTGAAGAGTCAGAGTTTCTCTTTGATCAAGACCCGCAGAATCAGCAAGAGTTCTTCGAAGAAGGCAAGTATAACATGGGATTATCCTTGATGTCCTATTCACACATAATATAACTCATATGCATGATATTCCTTGTTTGCCATAGTTGATCCTAGAGTTTGTTACCCTGAATACCTTGTCACCTATGACTTGATCCACCACATATAATTAGCATTGCTAGCACTCATATCAGATGTACATGATCTTAATTGTTAATGACTATATGCAATGATGGTAAAACTTGCTTTTTAGCAACATGGATTATAGGAGCTTATCTGTCGGCAAAAGCTGGGACATACAGTACAACCACAAGGGCTATTATGGCTCTGGCTTTAGCTAAGTATGGGGACCTTTTCTAGCTTGGCAGTGGTTACCTTTATGGCGCAAGTAGGAGCGTGCCAAGACAGGTATAGTGTGGTTCCTAATCTACGGGCCAGTCGCGAAGGAGTGTGACCGTAGACAGGTTGGCTCTACATCCCCCTGCCACGAGCCTTGCGGCCCTGACTTGTTAGACGAACCCTTGGAAGGCTTCATAGTGTACCCTGCCCGCTCACCTTGGCAATGTTTTGGGAGTAATTAACCCGGGCATATGGGCAATCACGACTCGTGGGTAAAGTGTACACCTCTGATCAGAGTTAATAAACTATCATGATAGCCGTGCTCACGGACACGAGCGGCTCGAAAAACTCACAGAATTATTGGGTTCTTACTTCTATGTGGCTTACACATGTGTTATTTAATTGTTGTATATTTCTGTCATTTACTTTATGATCATGGATATTTGAGCTTATGCAATTTACCTTGGCAATTGTTGATAATAACATGAATTTGATCCACTTAAAATGCTTACCGCTATGAACCCTACATATCCTTTTGAGCTTCATAAAACCTCGTGTTATATTTGTTGAGTACGTTTGTGCTCACCCTTGCATTCAAACACCACAGATGAAGATTGGGTTGATGACTACCGCAATGAGTACTAGACTTGGAGTCAACCAGTCAACCAGTCCCTCGAAGCTTCCGCGGTTATCCTCGTTACTTAAAGTTATTTGTTTCAGACTATGTAATGAATATTTATTCGCTATGTAATAAGCACTGTGATGGTACTCTTTCATAATTTGTCAACTCATGTGTGCGACTATTCCTGGGGTGCACATGAGCCTTATATGCACTTGTTTTTGTTCTTGAAAACGGGTGTGACAGCCATCATCGACGTAGCGCTACGCCTAGGCTGATAACGGGTTGTCTCCTGATCCGGAATGACACCATCGTGCCACTCAGCCCTGGGGCTCCCCGGCGCACCAGCAAACTGAGACTGGGAGACGCAGCACCTGGCCAATGTGGTACTACGCATCTAGGATGGTGCGGTCCCCACGACGGCACCACCCACCCTCATCACCTAACAACCTGACAGTAATGGCATCGCCCAAACCGATCAACATCCGCACCCCGCCCATTCAGGGACGAGTGGTGTGCACGAAAGGCTCATGGTTCCGTTTTCCCTTGCTCTTCAGATCCTAGGTGGGATCAGACAAGTCATCTCCTCAAGTGGGGTACTCCCCCGTGCCATCACAGCACCTCTATCTCGGGGCTCGCCCCGGGATCACCTCCAAACACACGTACCCGCCACAGGTACCTCTCGTGGGGATGCCTAGGTCGCACCCCCGGCAAGACTCGTCCCCTGGACTCGTCGTAGAACCTATCCGATCGACTCGACCCTCACCACACACCCAAGACACACACCAAGATCTCCCCAGTTATCATTATCACATTTTTAGTGGCACACTGTGCCTAATACACGCACAAACAAGTCCTCTAATCATCATCAAGATAAAAGTATGATTAGAGCATGTGACATGATAAATATAAGCGGTGTCTATCCTATAAGCGGGTGTGTAGGGGAAAGGTTGTGACAAGGTATTGGCTTTGCAATCAATCTACCATGCAACCTATTCAGAGCATTTGGATAAAATAAAGCGCTAGCAATCTACTAGTAACATGATATGTCTATTAAGTTCTACGATGGTGGGTGGGACGTGGCACCTGTCCAGTCGTCGCCGGCGTCCTCTGTGTAGTCTGGGTCCTCCTCCTCAGCTATCAGCTCCTCCGGGTCTAAACCGCAACACGAACCGCGACTTAGACAAAACTAGAGATTATCACAAAGATGCAAATAGAGAACAAAAAGACCCGAATACACTCAAACACAAGCCTATGACCTAGGGTTTGATTTTAGAAGAATTTGGACCCCAAGTTTGCATTTTTCCGAAAAGGTATGAATATTCTATGAATTTTCCAAGTTTAAATCTAAGTCAAAATAAAAGAAAAGGGGAAAAACAGGGGGTTTGGGCCGGCTATGGTTTATTTGGCCTGGTGGCGCGCTTGCGGGCTGCTGCATGCGCTTGGACTACCTTCTGCTTTGGGCTGCTTTGGCGCAGAAGCCCTTGCGCATGGCTCAACTCCCCCTCTCCTTCTTGGGCCTGCTGGCACCCGAGACCCACTTCCTCCTTCTGCTCTTGGCCTCGGGCCGGTGGAACACCCGAGCCCATCTCCTCCTCGGCCCACTCTTCCCCCATTCCTCCTCTGCTTTGCGATGGACCGCACACACAGGCGCTGGAGCGCGCGGTCGGCTCCTCCGCTCCGCCCTTGCTTCTCGGTCATTGCCGACGCTCGGCCTCCGGCGTGTTGCGGCAACACACGCAGGCGCCATGCCTTCCCTCCACCTCTTCTCTGCCTCTGGTGAAACGCGCGCATGCGCTGCCTCCCCTGCTCCGACCAAGGCGTGGGCGCGCCGTGCGTGCGCACGCTTTGCGGTGCTCGTGGCTCGCTCTCCCCCCCCCCCCCCCCCGCCTCAGCCTGCTGGTTGGTGCGGACCGCGCCGTCGCGGACGACGAGGCGTCCCGCTCCGCTTTCCTCCTCCTACGGTCGGGTAGGCTCACGTGGCTGGGCTCGCGTGGCGGCGGCGGCGGTGTGCACGGCGAAGCGGTAGGGGCGCACCGTGATGGCGATGACAGGGTTCGGCGGCGTGGGCGCTCTGCGGCGGCTTGGCGAGCTGTGGCGTGCGCGGGCGAGGGCTGAGGCTCGCAGCGAGCGCGTTGCGGCGAGGCGCGCCACAGTACGCTGCGATGGCCCAGACGGTGACGGCGCTAGGGGCTAGGGCGGTAGGATCGCGTGCGGATCCCATAGGTGAGGCGGTCGTGTTCATGCGGTGGTGGCGGACCTCAATGGCCCATACCCGGCGGGTGGGGTGGCCGGACTGTGGTGGAACAGCGTTGACCCAGTGGTGCTCGCAGAGCTCGGCCGCGCCGGCGTGGCGAACGCGGCGGGCCCTGCTCAGAGGTGGTTGGGGCTGGGGTGCGGTGTTTGGAAGTGCCCTGGGGTCGGTGGTGGCCTTGGTGGAGGGGGTTGAAGCTCAAGGGGCATGGCGTGGTGTGAATGTGGCCTTGCCACAGCGAGGACCGGCCATGGAGAGCACAGACAGAGGGGGCGAGACGAGCGCGGCGACTCACCGTAGGTGGCGGGGTAGGAGGCTAGCGACGCAGGGTGAGGCGATGCAGTGGCAAGGTGATGTTGTGCCGTGTCGTGCCGTGCCATCACGCCGACGTAGTCGTCGTCGCGGTTCTGCCTCCGGCAAGCACGAAATAGGGGAGTCGTCGTCGCGGTTCTGCCTCGGAATAGGGTTTAGTCATCGTCGCGGTTCTTCCTCCGTCATGCTTATATGGTACCACTATTGCTTCTATGCTTGACTTGATCTAGTGGTAGCATATGACATATTTGTGGGCTTACAATCCTAGAATATGAACTTCAAATGTTTAGCTCAACATGGGCAAGATAACCATTCTAGGATGTGTGAACAAGCTTCTCCATGGTTTAAACCGAGTTAAATAGTTTGGGGCAAATACTCTAGATTAAACCACAACTAACACTTCTCTCCATTAATCAAACCTTTGAGCACATCTTTTATGATAATAGATGACAAAGGGGGAGAAGTAAGTAGTAAGACAAAAAAATTTTGAAAATTTAAAATTGAAAGCACACAAGTAGGGGGGGCAAGCCTATGAATAAGTTGTTGCATATCTTTGTGCATTCATAAGTGCTTGCATGCATATGTATTTATGATTCATGATATGCTTGTGTGGTGAATGTTAGAAACTAAATGATATGGTGTTTGAAGAACTAGCATGATTAGGTCTTAATATTTTCATGTGGTATCTAGTTCTCTCAAAGTGTTTCCAAGTGTTATCAAGTGGTTTCTAGGCATTCATGGTGCTAAGGATGATTTATATTGCACTCCAATTGGTATCACTCTTCAAAGGTCCATCCTACACACCTTAGCATCATTTGGTAGCATTCACTCTCCCACAATTCTCATTCATGCATATGTGATCAAAATGAACCAAACTCATATATCACATGTGTAGGGGGAGCTAATACTACCAAAGTGGAAATTTTCATCATATATATTCATTTGTGAAAGTTTGTCATCAATTACCAAAAAGGGGGAGATTGAAAGCCCAAGTTTGGTTTTGGTTAATTGATGACATCCATGGACTAACCCTAGTACTAAGTGTATGATTAAGGTAGGGTGATCCAACTTGAGAAGTAGAGCTAGATGAAGGATCATGGTAGATCAAGTGCTCCATGACTAGGGAAAAGAAGAAAGAGAAAAACAAAATGGACCCAAGGCAAAGGTATATTATAGGGCCATTTTTGGTTTAGTGATCAAGACACTATAGAGAGTATGATCACCTTTAGGATAGATAGTCGTACTATCAAGAAGGGAAAAACATTGTGATTGCGGTTATCAAGTGCTACTAGGTGTTGTTATCTATATTGCATGTGCATTTAGGACCTAGTGACATACACCATGCTAAAAGACAAGTGAAACATGCCAAGTCTGCTCACTAAAGAGGTATCTTAGTGCTTGGCAACTTAGAGCAAAGGTGGAAGAAGCAGAGACGCGTAGAGGGCGTCGGACGTTGAAGAAAAGGGCGTCGGACGCTGTCCGACGCAACGGACGATGGCGTCGGACGCTGGGACTGTGAACTACGAGCGTCCGTCGGCCATAGAGAAGCTCCAGAAGAAAACTCAAAGTGCGTCGGACGCTGAGGCGCAGCGTCCGTCGCAAAACATTGGAGCGTCCATCGGGCTTCCAGAGAGCTCTGCAGAGAGCGTTTTTGAGAAACGGCGCCGGACGCTGGAGGATCAGGCGTCGGACGCTGGCGACGGAGCGTCCGTCGCCCGTGAAGCAGCCCAACGGCTAGTTCTGACAGTGCGTCGGACGCTGGCGGCGGAGCGTCCGTCGCCCCCGTTTCGAGCGTCCGTCGCCAACTTAACAGGGTAACGGCTAGTGGACTTTGAGGGGGTCTATAAATATGTGTTGGCCGGCTTGGGGAGTGTCTCTCTTGCACATTTGAACACCTTGAGACCCTCTAAAGCTGAGCACCTCCCTCTCCACTCATCTCTTTGATTCTTTGCTCAATCCAAAAGAGATAGAGTGCATTCAAGTGCATTGTTTAGTGATTTGCATCTAGAAGCACTTGGTGATCGTTCTTGCTGCGGATTTCTTGTTATTCTTGGTGTTTGCCAACACCTAGACGGCTTGGAGCAAGAAGGAGGATTCAACACGAGTTGGTGATTGTTCGTGGTTGATCCCGATGATTGTGAGAGGGCTTGTACCCACCTCGGCGGAGCGCCAAAGGGTAACTCTAGTAAATTGCTCGTGTCATTGAGTTACTCTCATTTGGGTGGTTTCTTGTGGCGCCCGGGTAGTGTGCTTGGCTTGTGAATTGCCAATTAGCCACCGAAACACCATTTGAGTAGTCGACACAACGGGAACTAGCTTGGTGGCAACCAAGTGAACCTCGGAAGAAAAATCATTTGTGTTCATCTTGTCTTCCGGATACTCTTGGTATTCATATTGTGATTGGATCTTCATTGATACATCCTCTACACAAGGCATCGGTATATCAATCACTTCCTCTCTTGCATTTATATTCTTTCATATCTTGTCTTGTTAGCTTGCTAGTTAGTTCTTGTGTTAGTTGTTCTTGCTAGCTTGTGCTAAGTGCTTTAGGTTCTTGCTATTGTTTGTGAAGCACTTAGCTAACTAGCATTGCATCGGATAGGTGGCTTTGCACCCCAAGTAGAGCTAGAGAAAAAAGCTTCGCTTAAGTGTTATCTAACCTTTTGTTCTAGTGTTTTGTAGAATTTTTATTAGGCTATTCACCCCCCCCCTCTAGCCATCTAGGATCTTTCAGCGCGGTGACATTTGGCCTGCGCTCTGCCGGCCTCCTGTTGCTGCTGGCGGGCTTTGCTGCTGGGTGGGCCGCGCGGCTGCTGGGCTGGAGCGGCGGGCTTTGCTGCTGGGTGGGCCGCGCGGCTGCTGGGCTGGAGCGGCTGGTGGGCAGGCTGGCTGGGCCTGCTAGGCCTTTGGCTTTAAAAACCCCCCCCCCCCCCCCCCCCCCTCTCCTTTCTCTTTTATTTTCCAAAAGCAACAAGTTAACTTAATTAATTTTATTAGCAATTCAAAAGATCCACAAGAAGCAACTCAGGGTTAAGTTAATATGCTATGCAACTATAGTTAGTGCTAGTGGGTGCTACTTGTGCAACTAGGTAGGGTTTTCCAAAATGCAAACACCAAACATGGGTTATCTGTGAAAATTTTAAAAAGTTCGGATTTTTGTGTGTTTTGAAAACTCGGGTTGTTACAGCTTGCAACTGCAGTGACACATCTGGCCTGGTGACAATTTCAAGGAGTTAATCATTCTCTTTGATTAACAATCTGTTTTGTGATTACTGTAGCCCTGTTCTGTTTTTCTGGTTTGTGCACACATTTTGTTTTTGAGGTTCTTGTGCGTACAGTTTAGCTTTGGTTCAGTACATCCTAAACAAGCTGTTTTGTTGCCTTTGGTCTTTTTTTTTATTTCTAGCGTTGGTTTTAACATGTGTATAAAAAGTAGGACAGTTTCGTAATACTATTTGATGAACTTGTTTGTGTGACAAGTACTGTAGTGGTTCGTAGAAAAACAACATGCTTATCTGTTTTGACACCATATTTGTTTCTGACGAAATCAGAATCTTGTCTGGTTGATATTTAGCCTGTGTTCGATTCGATTGATATTGTTTGGTTCTGTCCTCAGCACATTGTTTCCTCTGTATCACTGGCAATGTTTAGTAGTCTGATGTTATACCATCTCTTGAGAGAGTAATCGAATGTTCTACTGTACCTTTTCTTGTATGCCCTACCACATATGGGCTATTCTATGTCTTTCCTGGCAAATTCAATAAACTCTTGCTGTTGTACAGGTGATGGCAGATTATGGTTACAGCATTGAGCACATTCTCTTGGTTGATATCATCCCTGACGCTGCTGTTCGCAAAGCAATGAATGAGATAAATGCAGGTATTATGCCTTTTCTGTACATATATGAGAATTGCCTCCAGGTTATGCAGCTTGTGAAATGTTTACTGAACCCTGCAGTGTTCTTATTAAGATCAAACTTTCTGGTAGTTTTATGCTATCTTCCGTAGACATGCTTCCTTATTTTTTATATCCAGTAAGTAGCATTTTATGTCATTTGCATCTGTGCTCACTTAAGTGATCAACTCTAATCACAGCCCAAAGGCTCCAGCTTGCAAGTGTTTACAAAGGTGAAGCCGACAAGATTCTTATGGTGAAGAAAGCGGAGGGAGAAGCCGAGGCGAAATACCTTTCCGGTGTCAGTATTGCCAAACAGCGGCAGGCGATAACTGACGGTCTCAGAGAGAACATCCTGAACTTCTCACACTCAGTGTCAGGCACGAGCGCGAAGGAAGTCATGGACCTGATCATGGTCACGCAGTACTTCGACACCATCAAGGAGCTCGGGGATGGATCCAAGAACACCACGATCTTCATCCCTCACGGTCCTGGCCACGTGAAGGACATCAGCGAGCAGATCCGGGACGGCATGATGCAAGCCTCAAGTAGCAATGTGTAAATCACCTACACGTTTCAGCTCGGGATGAAGTCTCGAGTACCATGTTCATAGTATTAGATTGTTATTAGTGGTAAATAAATGAGTACTGGAGCTTTCGGCAAGTCTGGAGTTGTTTGCGGCCTTAAAACTAGTGTGGTTGAATTTTCTGTAGTTAGCCCGAATGCTCGACCTTACACGTTCTTTTCAGATACAAGTCATAGTGAGATGCTTGAGTTGGAAACTATATGTACATGCTTCTACACTTCTACCTCTGTAGTTTTGCATGCTTGTTGCTGGCAGAGGCACAGAAACAGACTTTTAAGATTTGGTTATTACGCAATGGTGTGTTCGTCACACCATCACCAGCTGCATCAGGTTGTTGGTTGTGCTCAATCACAGGTATAAACAGTGTCAGATTTCTGGTTGTGCTCAGTCACAGATTATAAGCAAAATTGCAGATGCAATGCGAATCCACCCTGAATTCAGAGCTTGCAAATTCATAGCTGAATCTGCACGGGCCACATATTTGGCACAACACCAAGTCACCAAGCTAAGCTTGCAGTTTCGATTTTTTTTAACACTTTTTTAAAACTATTTTAAAATTTAACACTGAAAGTTTTTATTTTTTTACATCTAACACTTTTGGCCACTCCAAAAGCTATGGAGTGACATTCTACCGTTGTCGCTCCATGTATGCTGGAGCGACAAGGCTGTGACGTGGCACGCAACGGGTACCATGGATAAGACTGACATTCTTGTCGCTCCCTAGATCATGGAGCGGCAAGCTCTGTGTTTTCAGCCGCCATGTCTAAATCGTGGACTGAGTACCTCTATCTCGACTGCGCATGCTCCGACAAATTGAAATGCTGGCGGATGCATGGGGATGATCACCATGATTGGTTATGAGACAAAAAGATGCATGTGTCTGCTTTGTTCGTGTTTAATGTCACCAAAAGTTCAATAAGTCCAGTTTATATTATCTCAAATGATAGACGCGTCTTTTCATGCATCATGCATGCATGTCTGCTTTTAAAATGTATTGAATTTTTCATGTGCCTCAATAGAAAAGTTCAAACACACAAAGTCATGGAGTCACATGCATAGTACATACTAGTCTACAAAATAATGTTATTCTCGTCCAAAAAAATAAACTTTAACTAAAATTTTATTAGTAGTATTCATGATATAATTATTAGATAATTATAGAATATATTTTATACTAAATTATAAAAATATGAATAATATTTATTTATTGTAAATATGATGACTAAATTTTAACTAGCTTGATTGGCAAAATATGTTTATACGTTGTTGCAACATAATGTATACTTTGTTGTCTAATTATCTGCCCAACTTTTTTTTAGAGAATAGAGCTTTCATTAGTTAAATATACAAAAATTTACAATCAAGCTTTATATAGTTCCTTTAATTGGCTAAGAGGATGTTATCATACGCTAGGGGAGTGAGAGCTAGAAACTAGCACGTTCGGCTAATGGTTTCTACGACTGGGAAATTGATTTTAACTGTTTTTGACTATTTTGTTGGGAGAGAAAAACACTATATCATACTTTCTCCATAATCATATTAGTTGACGTTTTAAAAAAAGTTTGAGTCAAACATTGAGAATATTAATTATGAATAACTTTTAGGTTATTAAGTTTGAAAAATAAAAATCATATCAATAGATTTGTCTTGAAAAATACTTTCAATATAGATATATTATATTTCGACACATATTTTTTCAAAATATAAGCAGTCAAAGTTATGCTTTGGAGATCAGTTCGCTATCTTAAATGTCAACTAATATAGGTATGGAGGAAGTACGTGATAAGTTAGACTCATAACTCATAACTCATAACTTGCCTGTTTTGCAAACAAAAAACTAAAGCCTTCAAAACAAGTCTTTCATTTGCTTCACAATATATTCTGACAAATTTAATAGCAAACCAGTCAAGTTATTTATATACGATATATAAAATACAATTTAATAGTGTGTTTATTTGGTTTCATAAATGTTAAACATTATATATATATATAGAGAGAGAGAAGGAGTATGCAATTTATATATATATAATCAAATTAAAAAATTCAATTTGAGATAGAAGAAGTATGCAATTTGATTGAGACGGTCTAAAAAGGAGTACAATTCTAACTGTAGCGGTTAATTAACAAAAGATAATATACACTCAATTCAATTGTAGTGGGAGAGCATGTATGCACATGGTCATCTTGTGAGAGAGCATGCATGGATGTGGTAGAAGAGGTATTATACTTGGCTAGCCGTGCCACCTTTTCACGTTAAGTATACATGCACATGGCCTAGCTTGCCGCTGCATGATCTGTGGAGCGATAGTCTTTCCTATGCTACTCGTTGTGTGCTATGTAACAGCTTTGTCGTCCTGGTATGTATGGAGCGATAATTTTGGAATGCCGCTCTAGGGACTAGGGAGCTGAAAAAAGTTAGATATGAAAATAAAAAACTTTTGGTGTTAAATTTTAAAATAGTTTGGAAAAAATGTTTAAAAACAATTCGCAGTTTCAGGTGCGCCATCGACCGACCCAACATGCCTGCAACAAAGCTGCAACTCGCCAACTCCCTCTGTCTCCCGTCGGCGAGCGAGACGCGCGCGCCTGCCCATGGCGTCCTCACGCATCGTCTCTCTCTCTCTCTCCTCCCAGCAGGAATCGCGGCTGGCCCCCTCCCTCCACCCCCTCCCCACCGCGCGGGCATGCGTGCACGCACACACGCATGCACTCACTGCGGGCGATTGTCGATCGCCATTTCCGGCCACGGCTAAATCAGGATATAGACTAGCAGAGAGCGACAAGAGGCGGAGGAAGAGGAGGAGGTGGTGCTGGTGGTGGCTGTGGAGGTGCGGAGATCGTTGATCGGTCGCTGCGGTTCGTCGGCGGCGGTGTCGAGATGTCGGTGGACTTCGGTGCCCCGGCGGATGACCCCAAGATCTTCCGCAACATCTGCCGCGACAGTACGTCCACACCACACGCGCGATTATAATCTTGACTCTTCCTCACATCTTCTACTTCACAAATTGACAATCCGCGGGCTCAGTTTCTCTGTTGTTTGCGTTTCAATTAAATTCCCTCAGGGATACTCAAGGACTTGCTCAAGCCTGACAAGGACAAGGAGACCAAAAGCTCATGGAAGGTACAATAACATTTTTGTTGTTCGTGCACATACAGCTTGATTTATGCAAACTCTGTTGGTACTGCTTCATGTAATCATGTGTTATGTTTGCTGTTATGTTTTCCTACTTTTTTTTCTTTGTAAGAAAACGCTGCAGATTCATACTTTTGAGAGACTGTATTGTAGATTAGGACGTATGAGTTGGGGGAGAAGAGAACTGACGCCATATATATTTCACATGGCTATATATTGGGATTTTTTGTGCAATTTTATGGATTATGTATGGTCCTTTCTCACATTGTGTGGCGATCTTGTCTCATTGTATTGGCATTCTGAGGACCTTCAGCAGTTTAAGACTCTTTAAAATAGTTTCATTGGTCATTACGAGCGGGGAAGAGAAACAATTATGTCATTTCCATTTGTCATGTTTGTAGGTTCTTATAATGGATAAATTTACCGTGAAGATCATGGGTTATGCTTGCAAGATGGCAGAAATTACCGATGCTGGGATTTCACGTAAGTTGCCCAGACCTTGTTGATGTTAGTCATTTAGCAGCAGGAAAATATGTGGTGGTGACTATATGTTCTTCCTACTGTATTTACTTGGAATGCATCTTACTCTTTTCAGCCAATAACACTTGATGTTCTACTTATGTTTGTGAAGATAGTTAAATAAGCTTATTGTCATATCCTGCAGTTGTAGAAGATCTGTTCAAGAGAAGGGAGCCAATGCCTTCAATGGATGCAATCTACTTTCTTCAGCCACTGAAAGAAAAGTAATTTTTGACAGCCTTTGGCCTTTTCTTTTATCTTCTGGAGTATAATATTTTCTGTTGGTCATATTTCACATGACATCAGCTTTTGCTGGTTCTTCAATGATGAAGTACCTATGTGGTCAAAAGACACCCTCTGTGGCGTTATCTAATTTTCCATGTAGTCAATTTATACACCATATCATGTTGAGGCCTCTTCTCTGATACTGTGATGCATACATTTTGCAATCTGCAGTGTCATAATGCTTCTGTCGGATATGTCTGGGAGATGTCCACTTTACAGGAAGTATGTTTGAATTGCCATTTCACTTTGCAGCTAAAGTTCCATTTTCAAAAGCTTCAGATGTAATAAATTCACTAACACATTGATTATTTCACTCCAAATGCTAGGGCATACATCTTTTTCAGCTCACCAATTCCTAAAGAATTGGTAACTTACATAAAGAATGACAGTAGTGTAATACCACGCATCGGTGCACTAAGAGAGGCAAGTTACTTCACAATGTATCTTTCACTACTTTGTGCTTTGGCAGAAGTTCCTTCTAATGCTGTTATTTCATTAATTGCAGATGAATTTGGAATTCTTCGCTATTGACATGCAGGTATTTCAACCTCTGATCTATTCCATTTCAGTGCATTCTGAGACAGATCTATGAATTTTGTCTCCGTTTTTGTTGCTTGCTGCCTCAGAAAAGTACCATAAGCTGATTTTATTATTTCTTTATTTTGGGTTAGTATCAAGTATCAATGTTCAACAAAATTATATTGTACATAGGGTTGTGACCATTGTATAGGTTATACAGAGCTAGTGGATGCTGACATGAAACGATGCATCGTTAGATTTGTTAGACATTTTGGAGCTTCTGCGTTTGCACTGTGAATGAAAATTAAATGGTTCAAAACTTTATGAAGATGGTGTACTCCTTATAAGTAAAATCATGGAAATGAATTTGACTAAACAAGTTGGGTTCACTTGTATTTGCATGTTATTGTGCCTTGCTCTTTGTCTGTAATATGATGATTATTGCACTTCACTTTATATGCCATATATGTAGGGCTTTGTAACTGACCATGATACGGCCCTGAATGATTTATATGGCCCGAGTGAACAAAATTCCAAAAAGTTCAACGATACTATAACCACGATGGCTACTCGCATTGCGACTACATTTGCATCATTGAAGGTATGTTGCTGAATTTCATTTGCTATGCTGTATTCATGCCCACAGTTAATTATTAGTAGAAACTTCCATGTGTTCATGTTAATGTATTATTTTTTTCTAGAAAATGCAGGAGAGCTGCACTTCATTATATTAAGAAGAGAATAAAGGGCAAGAGCCCAAACAACACCTCACACACCACACAAACACACTCATGCCCCAACAGTTTTAAGGATTACATTCGCGCCGGCGACAATATCCACATAAGACGACCACTACTGAGCTAGACACTCTAACTACCAGGGAGGAGGGCAGTCAAGAAAGATAGCCCTCGAGCCCCTGCCATAGACCACAAGCAGCGTTCCTCGCCGGCTATGATCAAAACACCAGCTAAGCTTGGAGCTGCTCCATCCAAAACACACCCATTGCGATGGTTCCATATCACCATATGGTCCAGGCTCCGAGTATAATAAGCGAATTAATTCCTTGCCTCATCAACCCATCAGCGGTGTTGCTGCTGGCTTTCTCCCAACAAGCATGGAAGGACAACTCTGTAGGCTGAGGGGACAGGATATGAAGACCGACCTGAACCAAAATTCGCTTGCGAGCACACAATGGACAAGGATATAGTCAATAGTCTCTTCTTCTTGATCACAAAGAGGACAATACTCAGGATGAGGCAACCCATGATGTGCCAGGCGATCAGGCATCCAACACTTGTGCACGATCAGCCACATAAAAGAAGCAACACTTGGGTTGTGCCCATGATTTCCATATAATTTTCCATGGTCTAAAAAGAGCAGAACCCCAAAAGAATCCTTCATATGCCGACTTAGCCAAGTATTGTCCATTGGAGGAGAGCCTCCGTACATATCTATCCTCAACCTCTAGCTGCAGCTGAAAATCCATCAAAAGATCCCATAATTAAAGGTATTCTACCATCACACCAACTGTATGAGCTCCCTGGATGTCTGAAATCCAAGCCTGGTTAGTGAGGGCGTCCCAGACAGTGCACCGCTTGACCCATAACTCTTCCATAAAGGAAAACCAGTGAAATCAGAAAAAGGCACTAAGTTCTGAGAATATTGTTCATGGCATTCCTACTTGTTATTTGATTCTATACTGATGAACATGTTAGCCATTAGGATGCTGCCGTTTTGATATGTGCTCATTTCCTAGATCTGTTGATAAGCAGCTGCACGTTTTTTTGCTTGATCTGCATTGCAATTTACTTGGGCCATCACCTCGTGTTGGATTGGATCATTACACTCCAAAAGTGCGAACCCAAAACCCCTCACTTTTAGAGAATTTATGCATACACAAAAGAATGTGGATTGAATTAATATTACATCCCAAGATGAAGTTTTTTTCTTGAACACGCAGGAGAGTTGTGTATCATTGCATTAAAATAAGAAGAGAGTTGGGTGTTTTGTAACCATATATGGAGGTTAAAACCTTGATTTAAATATATTAATAGCAACTGTGAAGTAGGAATACCAAATACATGGTTTTGGCAACCATTATTAGTATATAAGCTACAATGCTAACTATAGATGCTGAGCAGCTATGGATATCTCCTGTCTTAGTTAGCTATAGAACTAGGTTGGTGTTTAGCCTCTATTGCCTTATCTATGAATAAAGTATAGTCTTATTACTCCCTTTTTCTCATTGAACATGTAAGTTGATTTGAGTACTTTGCAGGAATTTCCATGTGTGAGGTACCGGGCGCCAAAAGGAGATGCTTCCACAACAACTAAATTTGATATGGTTCCAAAGTGGCTTGCTACTGCTGTTTGGGATATTGTTTCAAAATATAAATCAACTATTCCTGAATTTCCCCAGAAGGAGACATGTGAACTGCTAATTATCGACAGGCCCATAGATCAGGTGCTAAACATACACTGAATGCTAAAACACTTTAATCATTTGTTCACTTAAAAATACAGCAAAGAACTTCAATTTATTCATTACAGCTTACCACAATTTCATATGACTGCAAAGATAGCACCTGTTATTCATGAATGGACCTATGATGCAATGTGCCATGATCTACTCGAAATGGATGGCAACAAATACATATATGAGGTAATTGGCATATCATACTATTAGTGAGATACAAACCCTTTAGTTTTCTTATATGTTAGTGTTTTTTTTCCTCGAACACTTATATGTTAGTGTTATTTTAAGGTATCAAAGATGGGTTCGGAACCTGAAAAGAAGGAATCTTTATTAGAGGATCATGATCCTCTTTGGCTTGAACTTCGCCATGCTCACATAGCTGATGTAAGTTCTATGTATTATCTGTGTGTATTCCGATTGCTTAACTTTATTCTGGTCTATTATTCCTAACATTAATTAAAATGCCAGGCTAGTGAGAGGTTGTATGAAAAGATGAATAATTTTGTTGCCAAGAATAAAGCAGCACAACTTTCAAGGTGCATAACCTTTCTCACTTTTGAATGTAATTGCAAATTATATTTTTAATCCATGGTGTATGACAGTACAGTAATCGAGAATATGCTTTTCTACTATGAATTACTGCTACTTTTTATAGTTCTAGGCTACTGATGGCATTCATATTGTACTTCACCTTTTGCATACCTAGATACCCCTTGTGCAAGATATTTATCTGTGACACAATTATGAAAAGTTCACATATGATTTTATATTCATCACTTGGATAACTTTTTTTTTGGGACCTGAAGTACACTTTTCTAAGATAAGTGGTACTAAAATAGTCTTAGTTTGTAATTTAATATAGGGTCTATCATTGCTAGTGGCGCGGTATTTGCTAGTGATGTTAGATCATATGATGTATTTTATATCATTATATTTCATAATAATGATTGTGATGTTTCCGTTTTCAACTAGAGATGGTGGTGAAATCTCAACAAGGGATCTACAGAAAATCGTTCAAGCATTACCACAATACAGTGAGCAAGTTGAGAAATTGACACTACATATAGAGGTAGATGATTGTTTTTAAATAATACCTGTCTACATGTTTTATGTTGTCATGTTTACTTTTTGTATTCACAAGTCATAAGGTAATATTTCCTATATTTATAAGTTTATAAGAGCTTTCATATAGACGTAAAAGGAAATATTATATTATCAGTAAAATATATTATGTTCTGGTAGATAATTTATTAAGGGACACTAAAAGACGGTCCACATCTCATGCAATAGATTCCATCCATGTAACCACATTCTGGCCTCAGTAGGTAAATACTTTATTTATAACATGGTAAAATAAATGTCATTATCATTCGTTTCACATTTTCAATGCTTTACTCACCTAGCTAAGCCTATCATATGGTTCAAGCAAGCAATTGTTGTTTAAGACACTTGTTTCACATTAATACATTTTATATTTAGTTTTTGCAGCATATAGTTTTGTGTCTTACCTTTGAGCAATCTCTTTTGCCTCAACTCTAATTTTAAATGATAAGTTCTAAAACTTTCGATCAATCTCTTGTTCAGATTGCTGGAAAAATTAACAGCTGTATCAGGGAGTATGGGCTCCGTGACATTGGGCAAGTGGAGCAGGATTTGGTTTTTGGAGATGCAGGAGCGAAGGAAGTGATCAGTATCCTCAGGTCAAAGCAGGTATGTACTGAAAGAGAAACAAAAAACAGGCTTGCTGCTAAGTTGATGTCACTTTGATTTTGTTCTTTGCTTGACATGCTTGTTCCATTATTAAGGATATGAGTCCAGAAAACAAAATGAGGTTGCTGATTATATATGCAATTGTATATCCAGAGAAGTTTGAAGGTGACAAAGGAGAAAAGTTGATGCAGGTATTTCATGGCAATTTTTTCATTGCTTATATGCAGTACAATGATGGAATCCATAATGCAGGCCTAGTTCCAGATACAAAAATATACAATCACAGAGGAAGTAAAACTCTGCTTACACTAATTCTGAGCATGCGCATATAAAGTGGAGTCAGAGAGACTAGATATCTAGAACTTTGGCTTATATTTTTTAGTTGATGGCTCTTACAAAACTCCCCTACGCCTCTCCTAGATTAGTAATATCTATCTTCTAGATTAACCTCCACAATCTTGATTGACATAAACCTATGTTGGACCGTACAGGTCCCTTATAGAGACTACTAACTTCACTTTGCAATATGGAAGGTGCACATGAGAGAAGCTTATTCTATCATTTGGATCTTTATTGAAAATTTGTAGAACTATTATATCTAATGTTCTGTTAAAATTTTTCATGTTATGCTGTGTCAAAGCTATATGATACAGCGCCAACTTATTGATATGCAGCTAGCGAAGCTTCCACATGATGATATGGATGTAATAAATTGTTTAAGATACTTGGATGGTTCAAATACAAAAAAGTCATCAAGGACTGGTACTTTCTCTCTCAAATTTGATGCCCAAAAGGTAAGCTCATGTTTTTTCTGTACAAAGGTGAAGTCATGAGTCATGACTTTGTTAGAAAACATACTTTATACAACCTTCCGGTCTATTAACATTTTTTATTGCAGAAGAAAAATGCTGCTAGAACAGAAAAACATGATGGTGAGGAAACATGGGCTTTATCACGTTTTTTCCCGCTTATTGAGGCACGTGATTACTAATCTTTTCTTGTCTACAATCTTTACTGATTTACATCAAGAATCACCTACAATTGCTGAAACAAAATGAAGTTAATTTTTTTAGTTTACGGCCAAGTATTTAGTCCTTTTTCTTTCAAGGACATGTGTTCTTCGTTACTTATTCCTTGCATGGGTTTTCTTCTATATTTTGGTTACATGCTGAACTATCAGTTGTAATAGTTGGAGTTCCTTGCTTCACTAACAGGAGCTGATTGAGAAACTGGGCAAGGGTGAATTACCTCTAAAAGAGTACCCATCTATGAGCGAACCAAGTTCTGCTCCTCAAGGTGCCACACAAACTGCATCATCAACTGCACGACCAGCACAAAATCCACAACCAATGTCTATGAGATCAAGGCGGACACCAACATGGGCAAAATCTCGAAATTCTGATGATTCTCAATCTAGGTAGTAATTAGGCATAATCTTCTATTTGACCCACTCGAGCAGTACAATATCCATTTACATATCCTGTTTTGGTCAACTAACCGCTGTATTATCATGGTAAATTGGATTCACAGTGATTCTTCGGTCCTGAGACACGCATCAGGTGACTTCAAGAGGCTAGGCAACCGTATTTTTGTCTTCATTGTTGGTGGAGCTACTAGATCTGAAGTACGTCTTGATCTTATACTACATAAAAAATACAAATTCCCTATATGGTTGGCATATTATAAAAAAAATATCATTTCGTACCTCAATGAATCAGTTGCGCACGGTGCACAAGCTTACAATGAAAATGAAGCGTGAAATCGTCTTGGGCTCTTCAAGCATCGATGATCCTCCACAATTTATTTCGGTAAAAACTCAATTTCTCTTCAAGGTTCTACTATTTCCATTTTCATCAAATCTTTCCACTGGACTGCTGAAATTCAGACTGCTATGCTCATGCAACGACTCTCCAAGTGCAGAAACTGAAGTCGATAGGTAGTGCTACTAAGACCTAGCTTGTATACCGAGCGATGAAATGAATTCTCACCTTATAGTACTCAGTATAAGGTACATTCCCTTCTTATTGGCTCCCTGTCTTCCAGTGCTAAATTAATTGGTTCGAAGTATATGTAACAGGTTTTATTTTGCAGGTTACAGTTAGACATACTTCACCGATGAACAGTATTCTACATTTTACCAGGATGTTGTCGATTGTCGCTAGCGACCGATTGTCTATCGAACTAATCACAGTTATTCTTCTTTATTTTTTGAATTGAGGAAGCGAGCTGGCATATCTGGATGTAAAATAAGAAATACGCAGTATATGTACAACATTTTGTTTGTTTTTGATGTTCTTGTTGACAAACAGATTAACAGAGAAGTCATTAGGACGGTTTGCAAAAATGTTTAGTCTAAATTTGATGTTTGTATGATATATAAAAACAATATTGAACAAATATAAACCAAAATATGGATAAGATTGAGTATGGAGGGATACAAAATACTCTCACGGCCTCATTGTTACCCCTATTGACAATCTAAACCAAAATATGGATAAGATTGAGTATGGAGGGATACAAAATACTCTCACGGCCTCATTGTTACCCCTATTGACACTCAGCGTCCTTTGCTTGCTCCCAACTATAACAGGTCACTCGGGGAGTACCTTTTTCACTAAGGGGCCTTCACTATCACTGTATTCTCCGGAGTACTGTCATGGATCTAAGACTTTATCTGAAGAAAGTCCCAAAAACCAAGGGTACGCACAAAGTCCATTAGAAACATAGGGGAAAAAACCTGAAGAACAAAGAACTGAAACATGAAAACGCCTGTTTGCATTCAATTCGTATAGCTATTAGTTACTAGTAACTAATAATTAGCTTTTTAGGACCAAACAGACCAGCTAATAGTCTACCTAATTTCTAGCTAATACGGGTCGGGTCAGAATCACCATTGAACTCAGACATTCAATGGCACATCTTCTTGGTCGGTTGGATCCGACGACACAAGAAGGTAATGATATATGGGCTCCGTCGAGCGCATTTCGGGTCAAGCCTAAGGTGTGGGATCATCCACCTCGGCCATCTCGTCGGCAGATTGGTGATCACTCCACGACGACAGCTTAATAGGGGGATCGCCGACGAAGTCAGGGCAGTTACGGCTTCTCATTCCCGCAGTGAAGCCACCTCGACTGCCATCTTTTTTTAATGTCCCCAACGGAATTGGAGACGAATTGCGAAATTATAGTATACCTCGAGATTCTTTGACTCTTCAATTTTTTTAAAATAACTTGTAATTTTTAAATCTATTTACATATATAAACATTAAAATTAATATCATTTTCTATAAATCTTGTTAAATTTGAGATTGGTTGATTCGCGTAAGATATACACTGAATATAGAGCGTGAGTTTCACACTATATGTTTAATGAAACATGGATGAGACTTTGTGGACCATACGATGAGCCTTTCGGTCAAGGGAAGGGAAGGTTTTCTTTTCATATTTTAAATTTTATTTTAAAAAAATGTTAGAATATCATTTGTAAAATTATGATCAAAAAGTTTTTTTTATACCCTTTATTTTCCAAGAGTGAATTAGAAAATATAAAGTTATGGCCCGTTTGGTACAGCTCAACTTCACTAGTGAAGTTGTTTTTTTTTTTGGAAAATAGCTTCATGAACAACTTTCTGGGTGAAGCTAAGCTATTTTGGAAAAAGTGTTTGGCAAAACAACTTCACCAACAACTTTATACATGGATATGAGAGAGAAAGGGGGGAGAAAGCTGTGATAAGCTACTATTTTCAGTTCACCCCACTTTGCAAGGCTGTACCTGTAACACCCTAAAATTTACTTTATGGAAAATAGAAATAAAATGATTTATTTTTGAAATTTGGTGTTCATGAAATCATAGCAAATAAAAACTTTTTTAGGAAATTAAAATTTCTTTTGGGTAGAAACATGTTTGATCAGTCATACCGTGCAATTTGGTTTTTGTTTGAGTGACTCTTTTTCAAAACTCAAATGAATTTGAAAACGGGTTTTGAAAATGAGTTTGGAAATGTGTTTACAATTTCAAAATAAAAAGAAAAAGTCAAAATCCCTCTCCTTCTGTTTCTGGCCCGCAGGCCCACCCCTCTTTCCTCCCCCCCCCCCCCCCCGGCAGGCCTGCTCTCACCCGGCCCAAGTGCCCCGGCCCACTCAGCGACCCCGCTCCTCTCTCTCTTTGCGCCGACAGGTGGGACCCACCCGTCAGCCGCCTCACTGCGCAGACGCACGTGCTGCCCTCCTTCTCTCTCTGGCTGACAGCCGGCCCCACAGGTCAGCTCCGTCTCCTTCCCCCTTTCCTTCTTCTCTTCCGCTCTCTTTCCTTTTTCTCTGTGCCGACGCTGAGCACCCCCCGCCGGCCGTAAAATCCGAGCAGGATTCCCCTCCCCCTCCCTACGCCGACGCGGAGCCGTGGCTCGTCGACAAGCACCGCCCGCCACGGCCCCTTTCCCTCTTCCCCTCCCCTCTTTCCTTTTTCCGCCGCTGCCGTCTTCTTCTCGGATGGAAACCGACGCCGCCTCCCGATCCTCCCCTTCCATCTTTGCACCACCCCGAGTGCCATAAATAGCCGAGCCTCGTCCTCCATCGCCTCCGGTCTGCCCTCGTACCAAGCCCCGAGCACCGCCGCAGTACCTCAGAGCGCCGCCGCCGCGAGTCGCGAACACAGAGAGCCGCCGTCGTCGTCCCTCTCCTGCCAAGCCCCTCCTCTGCGTCCAGCCGCACCACGAGCCTCGAACCGAGGTAAGAAAAGCCCCAGATGCCCGACATCTCTCTCCATCGCTCTCTGTTTCCCTGCGCTCGAACGTCGGCGACCAGAGCTGCCGTATCACGGGCACCGCCGCGTCCGTCGCACAATCAGTCCACCCATAGGTACCATCGAGCCCGCACCATCCTCCTCTCTCTCGCGGTGCCGCTCTCTTTCTCTCTCTCGCTCTCTGCACACCTGCGCACGCTCACCCGAGCCGCTGAGCCGCCACCGCGTGTGGACCGCCCTCTGGATCCTCCCTCGGCTTCAACCAGCACCCCAGACAAGCTCCCCGTCTCTCCCTCTCTCTCCCCGACCGTCCCGCGTCGCTTCTAGTGCCTCGCAGCCGTGGTTAGCCTCGCGCCGCCGCACTCCGGCCATGGCGCCGCCGTCAGAGCGCCGCCCCGGCGACCATCCCCGCCCGAGCCCTCTCTGTGTCGTCCGATCCCGCGCCGACGGCTGGGATTAGAAATCCCGAAGCGGTACGCTCTCGGTCCACCGTGGACCCGTAGACCGAGCTCCTGTAAGCGGTCCATAGCCACGGGATACACCGCACCAATCCGCTCATGCCACGTGGCGCCACGCCACAGCACCCGTCAGCCCCGCAGACCGCTTGGCGTATTCCCGTGTTTACGCTTTTCCTTTCTGAAAACGAAAAGCCTCTCGGTTTAATCAAAATACGTTTTCTTCTTTTTACAGAACTGCCACCCACCTTCAAATGCTTGTAATTTCTTTATTTCAACTCCGTTTGGACCCAAACGAGTTGTGTTAGATCCGTAATTTCATAACCTATCTAACAGTACAGTTTTCATCTATGTTAATTAATTTTGAAAATCAAAGAAAATTAATTTGGTAATGCTTTAATCTTGCCTTTTCAAAATCCTGTTTAATATATATTTCCTCCGTTTTAAATCCGTTTCGATCCATTCAAGTTGCGTTGGCTTCGTATCGACGTAACCTTTTCCGTAGTGATCTTTTATACCATGTTAATAGCTCTGTATTTTCATGATGTAAAACCCTAAATTGATTAACCACTATGCAACATATTTTACGCATAAAATGACGATGCTTTCTCTTTTTGTTTTCGAAATCCAAATACAATTTTGACCTAATCTAATCAAGGTGTTTCTTTGAAATACTTTATACACTCTTTTATATAATAATAAACTTGATAAATCTTATAGTTCTCTTTTGTAAAAGCAAATCTCTCGTTGGTCGTATCTCGATCATCGTAGCTTCGTTTAGTGTGATCTTCGCGACTGTGTGATCGTAGAGTTGCATAGTTTTCTTTTTAATCCTTTTCATTGATTGGTGTATTGTTCTAATTTAGCCATGTTGTATGCTATGCATGTTTGTCCAGCTGCTTGTGTGGTGTTTGGTTAATTGTCGTCCAACCCGGTGAGATTTGCGTTGGTGATCAAGAAGAAGTCGTCTGAAGTTGAGAAGCAGTTGATCAAAGGATCTAAGCTTTTAAGGCAAGTATTACATGGGATTATCCTTGTTGTCCTATTCATGATAATCACTCATTAATCATATGCATGTGTTTCCTTGTTACCCTGTAAGGATTATCCTAGTTTTGTACCTTATACCTTGTCACCCTGGGAATTTATGCATTTGGGTAGATCAAGCTAGTGCTCTTTGAGAACAACTATGATCAGGTAAACTTGATTAATGAATATGTGAATCGACAATAAAAGATGACTTTTTAGCAACGTGGACCATAGGTGGAACACCAGGAACTCACACATGTGTTCTCACTCATAGGGATATTTCTGTAAGAGATTACCCCGAGAAAACAGTACCACCATAAGCTAATGGGCTCTGGATTGACTCAGTATTAGGCTTTTGCTAGTCTGTGGCAACTTACCTGAGAGGGCGCAAGAAGTGCTCTGAGATACCTGGGGCGCTGTGGTGACTTCTGGGATCTTGTTGAGGGAACTTGTAGCGGGTTGTTACCTTCTAGTGGAACTTGTGAAAGGTCTCGTAGTGAACCCTGTCGGCCCACCTTGGAAGTGGGTAAGAGACTAGCTACCTCGGGAAAAAGGGCAATTCACGACTTATGGGTAAAGGCGTACACCTCTGCGCAGAGTTAAAAACTATCATGATAGTCGTGCTCACGGTTACGAGTGGCTTGGGCTCCTTGCTATGTGATGTTCTTATGTCATGGCTCATCAGTTGTTATCGGTGATTTATTATTGTTACCGTTCACATAAGCATTATATCCTGTTTACTCTTGATCATATGGTTGTTGGGCTACATATTGATAACATTGATGCTATCTTATGCTAAAATGGTGACAACATAAAAGCTGATGCAGTTAAGCCCGTGTCATACCTTCTTGAGCCTCATGAACCCCATGGATACTTGTTGGGTACGAAAGTACTTACGCTTGTTTACTTTCTTTTCAATTCTTGGATAAAAATCCCGGATGGGTACCAGTTTGCAAGAGTTGGAAGAGTTAGGCTTGTGATCAACCAGTCAGTTGGTCCCTGTAGGGTGGAGTCTTCACCTGAAGTTCGGAGTGTTCTTACCGCTGTCTTCTCTCTCTTAAGGTTATCTCTTTAACCATATATGTCATATACTCAAGTATTGTCTTTTGATATTACCTTGTTTTATGACTATATGTGGGATTTGACTTCCTAGGCTCACGTATAGGGTATATCTGATTTTGTTCTTAAAACCGGGTGTGACAGTACCAAACAGACCCTTAAATTGACAAAGTTTTTTCAGCCAACTCGAAGACTCCAAGTCTACAGCAAATTTACGTGGTATCAGTGGGTTAACACATATAACAACATAAAAATCACCAAAAAAATTACAATTGATGGACTTACCATCATACACAATTTTATGGATCTGACATGCACAGTTTGGCTCCGTGACTATTTATTATTATTGTTGATTTTTTCCATTTTTTTTCTTCTTCCACAAAAATCTGTTTAATATTAAATTTTGCAGTACAATATAGTAGATTCTTATTTATGTTCCACCGTGATTATTCTATTGTTACCGCTACTGGTTGCATTGACTCACAACTGATACCTAGGATTGTACTACTACCTTCTCGGTCTAAAAAAAGTATAATTCTCGTTTATCATAGAGTTAAATAGTTTAAAATTTAATTGATTTATGGAAAATTATTTATGATTATATCTTACTTAGTATACAAATATATCTCAGGATTAAACTAGTAATATTAATATCGTAAATATTAATACTTTTAAATATTTAAGTAAAGTTAATTTCTTGAGAAACAATATTTATGTTTTTCTTTTTTTTTACGGTGGGATGAGTGAACCATCAGCGGTCCATCAGGCAGCCGAAAAGCTGAAGTTGTAATCTCTTCCAAGCACCTCCAGGCCCTGTTTGAAATATGAGATTTTTTTCATGTGTTTTTTTCTGTGAAAATAAACTGTTTTTTTTATAAAAAAATTAAATATACCTATCAAATTCCTTGTTCCAGAATCCATAGCCCCAGTGCGGATGGTTCGCGGACTTCCACGACCCGAACGTTCGGGAGAAGGCAAATTCCATACACCATACGCCTTCGGTTAATTTCCTCGTCTCGTCTCTCCCCAATCTGACCTGCACCAACCCCATCCCCGGCCACCAGACTCCGGAATTCCCTCCGGCGATCCTCCCCCTCCCTCTGGCGGCCGTCCCCTCGTGCGCGCGCTAGCTCCAGGTAACGATGGCAGGGGTAAAACTCTTCGGTTAATTTCGTGCTAGTAGGCGTGTAGGGATCGGTGGAGCGTTCGTTGTGATTTGTGAAGTCTCTGGTGCTTGTTGCGCATTTCGGCTTACCCTTGCTGGTCGGATTGGTGGTGGTGTTCTGTTTCATTCGATACAGCCAGGGATTTGTATGCATGTCCATGGTGTATTACCTCTCCTGGAACAATCGATGGGTTAGGTCTTCTCTTACCCACAAAAAAAGGGGTGAGGGGTGAGGGGATTAAGGCTAGATACCCATATGGGCGTAAACTTCTTTCTCGATTAAACCCATTTAGCGATGCTTATGCCCGACACAATAGTTTGCTACCTTCTTCTCAGGATTGAAATTGAGTTCAGTAGTTCTGTTTGGGGGAGGAATGGAATGATGCTTGCATGAGAAATTTCGCATTCTATGATGTGTTGTGTGTGTGTGTGTGTGTGTGTGTGTTGTGTGTGTGTGTGTGTGTGTGTGTGTGTGTGTGTGTGATAAATTGTTGCGAGCAACTAACTACTACCATAATTGTTGCAGCTTGCTGGGCCCACCTAATTGCTGCAAAATGGATAGAGGGCAGAACAGGAGGGACGACGTCTTCAGGCGCAGGGATCCATTTGCTTCTGGGTTTCCTGGCTTTGGTCCCCGCAGGAGCTTGATTTCTGGCTTCTTTGGAGGGAAGGATCCATTTGACGACCCATTCTTTATCCATCCGTTTGGGGGTCGGATGATGGGTGACCATGACATGTTTATACCTAGCCCCATTGGGCCGATGGGAGGACCTTTTGGGGACACGTGGAACAATGGGTTCATTGAGCAAGTTCCTCCTAGGGGTAACGGCACAAGGCCTGTGATCATAGAGGTTGGTGTGGATGAAGGAGAAAATGTAGAGCACGGTAACGAGCAGCCCAACCAAGATTCTTATGTTCAGGAGCCAGATGATGGGAGTGATGGTAGGAGCCTGGATGATTTGGTTTACTTGTCTAGTTTCATGGAGTTGTTGCAAGGATGATATGTATGTTTCACATCTTTTGATTTGTTTCTTTGTAGGGACAGAAGGTGGCCAAGTCCAGCTGCACAGGGATTTCAATAGGGCTGATAGTGGAGGGCAGCCGCAGTCTCGTACTTTCACATATCAGAGCTCTTCTGTCACATATGGTGGAATTAATGGAGCTTACTACACTGCTTCAAAGACTCGGCAGACTGGCAGTGACGGGGTAAGCTAGTTTCTTAGGAAGCTGCAAGTGATGCCTTATTTTGTGGTTCTTGGAGTCAGAAGTGACGATACTTATGATTCTTGCAGATCACTGTGGAAGAAAGCAAGGAAGCAGATACAACAACTAAAGAGGCCACTCATAGAATCTCCCGAGGAATCCATGATAAAGTAGACAATCTGTTGCTATGTTCAGAGCTGTACTTGATTAATTAAAATTATATTGAGTAGCCCGGTGCACACGCGATTGTGTACCTAGCACAGAGTTGACTTATCAATTGCTAATGAATCGAAAAAGGCAAAAACAAATTAACTAATTTTTCCTGGTATTTTAGGGCCATTCCCTGACAAGGAAACTGAATTCAGATGGGAGGGTTGATACCACACAGACACTGCACAACCTGAATGAAGGTTGGTTAATTGGTTTGATATGAGCTTTCCTTGATGTGCCTGAGATCCAATTTCAATTTTCGTTAATATTAACTCAAGTACTTCATAGATGAGCTAGCTGGATTTGAGGAATCATGGAAGGGGAACTATGGACATCGCTTGCCTGGCTTGAACCAAAATGCTGGTGCACGTAATAGTGATAATTCTGGTAAGCTGTGCTTTATATCTGAAGAAGTTATGCAAATTGCTTCTCATTAGTTGACTTGATCAACCAAGGACGTTGTCCTTTCTGAAGATAGATAATTTCTTCTCTTAGTATTATTTCTCATTGAAGGAAGAATCCACTATGCACTTGCATTTAGTCTGTGTCTTTATTTATACCAATCCAAAGTCCTAGTAAATGTCATCATAAACGAAAATTATGACAAATTGCACTTATGTGAACGCCATCTGATGACTTAGTGGGATACTACCTCAGTGTATATCAACAAGTAGATGCTGAAATATCAAGTACTACAAATATATAAAACCAAAGCATTTTTGTTGTTCATTTAGTAAACGCTAGCATAACCTGAGATGAACACTGTGGAGATAAACTTGTTGCTTGAGTATATTTTACAGGACTCGGTGCATATTGTGTGGGTATTGCTGCTCTTTACCTCTTGCATGTTTTCCCCACACCAAATTATATAACTGTCTGCACCACGGGGTGTAAAGAGTATAGTTCAGTTACAGTTTTCTTATATCGCTTCAGTGCCTAGTGGGTTTAACAGCTGACCTGCTTTGAGATTGTGTCCAGTAGCCATGTACAAGCAAAGTCCCTATAACATCTTATTTTGCACTGAAGCTACTAATGAAAGGTTTGCGAGTTTGGTTTCAACATGGAACAAATTACGATATTGGAGGAAAAAGTAAGCCTTGGATGCATTAGAGAATAAATAGTGTCCATGATTCCATGACAAAAATAATGACTACTTTGGATTCCAGGAATGGTTAGGATGAGATCATACCTGATAACAAGCTGGGTCATCCATGGTTATGAGCATGTAAACATGGGCATCTCTCTTGATGTGCATCCTTATAGTCTTACTTCCTTCTTTACCGATTGGTTAGGTGCTTCTGCTTATCAGCAGTTACTGGCACACAGGTTTATGTAGCAACCAAAACTGCAGCATACTTTAATAACTGAAATTAGATTTCGATTCTAAAGTCCTGAAATTATGTTGGGAATCATCTTCTGTAGTTCTGAATGTGTACTTTTCTATGCATGGTTTGTCATGGTCCTCTGCAATTTTTGTTGATCTATCGATATCCTATGTTGCACCGGCCTTCGGCCGCCATCTCTAACCTTGAGTTCTCCACCTGTTGGTGTACTGCAGGTAACCGTAGCTCCAATGGACGTGACCGACGATCGGCCTGGGGCTGGGCACTTCCTGGGACCGAGCAAGGCCATGATCCGAGGCGCAACGGAAAGCCAAAATCACGGATCATCCCAATCTCCTGAATAGAGTGCAGTATAGCATGGACGGAGTAGATAGATAGTATATAAACAGCTGGTCTGTGGAAGCTGCAACTCTGCAAGGTTCAGGTCCAAGTTCGTTTGGAGGAAACAAAGGTCCAAGTAACCAGAGTCCTGAAGGTCCGAGCGTGCCCAGTACCTCCCGTGCTACTGTCTGATTCTGTGGAAACCTATTAAATCCCCCATCGAATTCCTGTGGCTGTACAGTGCTACTATACCTTGTTATGTGTGGAACAATTTGTCTCGTGGAGTCTTGCTATGAAAGCATCGCGTATATTGCGAACCTGATTCGGTATGCCTGTGATGGCTTTCTTCTGTTGTTATTAGTTGTTTGGGTCGCTGAAGCAAAAAAGGATCTGCTATGATGTCCAGTGATGGGTCGCTGCAAGCCTGCAAAACGAGCTCGGACTCGGATCCGGTTGGCGTGCAACTGAAATGGAATAATCGGATCTGGACATCATCTTTTACCATATTTTAATTCGAATTTGGATACAAATCTTTTCAAATACGAATACAAAACAAATATCTCGGATTTGAATATTTGTTTAAATATTTACTCAATTTAACTTAAGTACGTATTGGCAAATTCAACATATATGAATATAGTTTTACTACTAAGTTCATCGATGACTAAAGTGAATTAAAATTAATGTATGCTTATAATGATCTTCAATATCAAAGTGACTTAAATTATATGTAATAGTGATAGGTTTAGTGAAGAAATTCAAATAAGAATGGTAGGCAACAAGCAGCTATTTTGCTTTATTAAATTTTTTAATTACAAAATTCTTAGACAAGTATAGAGAATAAAGCATATAATTTATATAATTCGCAGCAATAACTCATTATTTATATTAATTATAATATTTATTATACAATTGTAAATTATTTAAAAAATACTTTACATCGTAAAAATGCCTGCATGAAGCAATGTCGCCTAGAACACACTTTTTATGGGCTATTCACGTGGTGGCAACGCCAACCAGTGCTTGCTTGTGTTCAATGAGATGCGGATGTCGGGACTGATCGACCTGTGACGATCAGGGTTCACGGAACCGTTCGGTAACCGGCCGGTTACCGCGGTTACCGGACTTACCGCCCATCACCGGTTCGGTTTCGTTACCGGTTTGAATTCAAATTTCAAATTTAAATTTTAAAAAATGGAAAATATTGAAAATTTTTCTAAAAATAGTTCATGATTTATAGAGTCGAATGGTGTATAAATTTTTCAAATTAGAGTTCGTTTGCTATTTATTTTGATGTGTACAAGTTTGAAAAAAAGAAATTTTTTTTTTCAAACTTGTACACGTCAAAATAAATAGAAAACGAACTCCAATTTGAAAAATTTGTACATCATTCGACTCTATAAATCATGAACTATTTTTAGGAATTTTTTCAGCATTTTCCATTTTTTAAAATTCAAATTTGAAATTTGATTTGGGGTGGTTTGGGCGGTTACCGACCAAACCAGACGGTAACCGGTTCCTGACCGTTTGAACTACGTTATTTAAATTCAAAATTCAAACCGTTCGATTTAGGACCGGTTTGGGCAGTTAGGCCACCGGTTTCCGACCGCCAAAAGGTAAGGAAAACCTGGTGACGATACGACCCTCACAGACACAGAGTCCCAGATCGACCCTCCAGAATCCAGATAGGATTTCCTGTATGTTTCCGTATATGTAGCCAAAAAACAAGTTGTCCGGATCACCTATATATAATAATAATAAAGTACTGTACTTCCTGAAATTGATCGAACAACACGATCAACAACGATGGATCTAGACGCCAGCGGCTCGGCCATCAACTTCTGGAAGGACCCGAACGCTGAGCCCTGCTGCATCTGCGGGGAGGAGGAGCACATGGAGCTGACGTGCCCCTACAACTACCTCGGCCCCGCCGCCGCGTCGTCGTACATGCCCTGCCGGGCGAGGGTCGCCGCCTGGCAGGAACGCAAGAACGCCCTCTCCGAGCACCGCTGGTTCCTGCGGCGCTTCGTGCGTGCGACCAACCTGCCGGGAAGCTGCCGGCCGGCCGACCTGGCCGGGCTCTTCGCCGCGTTCGGGCCCCTGCGGATGTGGCACGTCGCCATGGACGGGCCCGGCAAGTGCAAGGGGCTCGCGTGCGTGGTGTTCGAGCGCCGAGGCGACGCGGAGGTGGCTGTCGAGGAGCTCAACTGCTACAGCTTCGGCGGCCGTAGCCTGCGGGTCGACTGGGCGTATCCCAGCGCCTGAGACTATCGATGATAACGTATGCATATCTACTTTTGAAGCATTGTAAAGTCAACAAAATCAATATCTACGTACGTAGTACTACTCCATCCTATAAGTCGTTTGACTTTTGGAGCTCCAAATTTAATCATTCGTTTTATTTAAAAATTTATGTCAAATATCAAATCTTTTGTTGTAGTTTGCTTTATTAATAAAAGTTCTTTAAAATAACTTAAATTTGATTATTTTTATATATTTTTTTGAATAAAACGAGTGGTCAAATTTTAAATAAAAAAGTCAAACGACTTATAATTTGGAATAGATCGAGTACTTTTGAAGCATTGTAAGTCAGAATCATTACGGCGGCAGCACTAATCGAGGAAGCTAAGATCCTCGATCGGTCATGTCCGGCTCCAACAGGCGGTCCAAGTGAGAAGTGATGCTCCATGCATGCCCTGGTCGCGCGTTGACCGACGTGGTATCTCCCGATCGATCGACGTGGCGCACCACGCACGTTGTTGAAGTAATTAATACGCCGCGTTCCCGACTTCCCGGCCCACGTCCAGGCCCGAGCGCCCGGCGCACCTATACCCTCTCCAGCACGTACCGCGTCCGCGTACCAGGGTTTACGAAACCGAACGTTAACCGGCAAAACCGCCCACCACTGGTTCGGTTTGGTACCGGTTTGAATTCAAATTTCAAATTTGAATTTCAAAAAATGGAAAATGCTGAAAAAATTCCTAAAAATAGTTCATGATTTATAGAGTCGAATGTGTAAAAAATTTCAAATTGAAGTTCGTTTGCTATTTATTTTTAGGAATTTTTTCAGCATTTTCGATTTTTTGAAATTCAAATTTGAAATTTGGTTTGGGCGGTTACCGACTAAACCGGACGGTAACCGACCCTAACCGACCGGTTACCGCCCGCTGACCGTTTGCACTACGTCGTTTGAATTCAAAATCCAAACCGTTCGGTTTGGGAACGGTTTGGGCGGTAACCGTCGGTTACCGTCAAACCGCCGGTGGCCGGCTCCCGTCGACAAAACGATAGACGATAGGGTAAACCTGCCGCGTACACGGCGTCCACGATGGCGTGGCGTGGCGTCGAACATGTTCCAAGGTGACCCCACAGAGCTAGCACGACATGGCCGCGCTCTGGGTCGTACACACGTTGAGAACGATGGATACCCTAGAAGCCAAGATGGTGGCTAGCTGAATTAAATGGGCCTGAAGAGCAGTGCTAAAATGCATTTGGCCCAAAATCACCCGTACCGTAAGCGTCACTACATTTTTTGTTGGCATATAATTACGTTCTCCGTGTAAGTAGAAAGGTATTTTACTCAATGCATGCTTATATATGCAGATAATATGCAATCTTACGCGACTAAAGGGGGATTATGTTTGCACTTCCATATGTTATTAAAATTGATTGATAGCTAGATTTCGGATACATGACAAGGATACTTCAAATTTTACATTTACATCTCCAATGAAGCTACACACCCAATACAAGTGATGGGCAATTATATTCTCAGCACACACCAATGATCATTTTAGATCATTTATTTTAATAACTCCAACGATGGCCAATTATATTTTAGAGATGATTGAATATAACATAGCACATCATAGCAAAATAAATGTATCTAGGAAAGTTAAAATGATCTACAATTTGCAACGGATGTAGTGGTATTAAATTTCTTGAGTACGGGATATCATATTTCTCTAGAATTGAAATTTGTATCTTGTGACGGATCAAGTGAATTATGAATTAATAATTGATGGATAAAAGTGAATAAACAGAATGCATTGACGGTAAATATGAGCTCCTAAACCAAAAGGTTGGGAAGATGCCGCCACACACTCCGGCCTTCGAATTTCAAAGTGGGACATAGAATTCTCGTCAAAGAAAAATAATTAAAAAATGGGACATCGAAAGTGGTCTCTCGCCCGAGCCTGCGGCCTGTAGACGTCAGCCGTTGCCCGTTCATCCCTCCTTCTCTGTAAAAGTACCCCAAAATCCCGCACCATTAGCACCATCCTCTCCCAGTTCCCGGCTTCCCGCTCCTCCCCAGCGCACGCAGCGCACGCGCGGGAGAATGGTGAGCTCTCAGACTCCTCCGTCCTCCATGCTGTTTATTCTGCGATTTTAGGCGCGTGCCCTCATCGAGTCATCGTGGTTGCGCTGTTCGGTGCAGGTGGTAGCACAGATGATGCAGGAGACGGATTCGGCAGACCAGATGGTTCTACTCGTAAGTGTCCAGTCCTCACCCTTCTCCGCTTCGATTTCGTGTGATTTTCGCGGTTTTGGGCCGCTCTGCAATCCGCACCGGATCGAATCGGGGTGTTAGATTCAGACGTTATCCTGAAATTTTCCGGGAGGGTTTGATCGATTTGCGTTGGTCTGATCGAATCGGGGTGTTAGATTCAGACGCATCTAGTTGGTTTGCGTTTGCTAGTCTTAATTTGGCTTGTCTCAGTTTTCTCCATTTGGTATGCCGATTCGAGTGCCATTTGCTGCTAGTTTGGGTGTCTAGTTACTGCTTCGGATGGTTCTATCGAATTCAGTGGAGCAGTTAGGTTTGGGTGTCTAGTGAATAGCTTCTGGATTCCATACTTATCTGCTTCTTGTATGGATATTTTTTTTTTGTAGACAAGGAACCTACTTCGGATTGCGATATATCACATCAGTTACATAAGGGGTCTATTTGAGGAGAAATATTTCACTGAGAACTCAGTTTTATCACCTGGTCAGAATTAGCAATAGCTTTAAATCTAATGCTTATATTCAAAAAATCTACAGCGGATGTGAATTTTTTTACCTCAAAACACTTTTCTTGATGCAGCAATGAAGAATGAGAAGGTCATGCCATTAGATCCTGATTTGGGTAGACTGATAGATTGGATGGAGAAAGGTGAAGAGCTCATTTAATGTGTCAACTATTTGTGATTACTACCTATCTTGTTTACTTCTGAAAAATAGTTTGTTGTATTATACTTGTTTTGTACATGCCATGGGAGCTAAAACTATAACACACATCTTTAACTGAAACTACTTTTCTAATTTATTTGTTTGATCAACTTTTGCAAACAAATATTTAGGTGTCTATGATGGAATACAGAAGAAATGCCTCAAGACCGTTCTATTTTGTATCAGCGAGAAGGAGGAAGGTCCAATGATTGAGGAGTATGCCTGTAAGTTTCATCTTCTGGACTCTTGCTAACTTGTAGCACAACATATTAGTTTGGATTGAGATCAAGTGTCACAGACTTTCTTATTATATGCCAATGTTTCCCTACAGTCTCATTCAGCTACCAGAACACACATTCTGAGGAAAATGCAATGATCATTAGCCGGAGAGGGAGCCGAAAGGGAATCACCGCATTCAAGACAAATGCTTCAGAATTAACTCCTGATCACATAAAGTACTTTCTTAGCTTGATACCTATTATCTTGCTTGAGGATGCAGTCTTTGTAGTAAGTAGTATTGTGTTAGAATGTCACAATTTAAAAGAAGTTTGTACTTGGTGACACAAACTTAAAACAAAAATTGTGATTTCTCTGTGTATGAATTTGCTGAAATTTACTAAGTATGTAGGTTTAAGTGTGTATATGTTGGCTATGCTAAAAGTACATGAGTATCTAGAAACATGAATACATAATTTAGATTTATTTAGATTTACATCAATTGTTCATGGTTTTCTTGGCTTACAAAATCATAGTAGGTTTATTGCATCTTGTTGATTACTCCATGGTTTTCTGGTTGTTTGTCCAATTTTCCTTTTGGGTGTCAAAAGTAACCATTGTGACCTATGATAATCATATCCAGACACGGCTATTACTTTTCAGGAGGTACGGATGTAAGATGATTAGAGCGCTTGTTTCACTAATGAAGACCATTGACTCAAAACCAAATATAAATGAGGTATTTTTTATAACATTCTGTAATATGTTATAAACTTGCAATATATTGTGCTGTGCTGAAGCTATGGTTTACTCATGTTCAGAGAACAATTCTGGTGAAGCTGGTATACTATGATGATGTAACAGTAAGTAGAACTTTTCCTTCTATTTGTTTATTTTTATCATATTGTTCTTGGGAGCTTCCACTGCAGCTAATCTTCTTTTCCTCTCAACAAATAAGGAAATAGATTCTATCTTTATTTGAATTCTCTGTAGGAGTTGACACTGTTATTGTCCATGTCTACAGCCTGAGGATTATGAGTCTTCCTATCCTGAAAATGAGGCCCTAAATATATGGAACAAGAACCCCTTGAAGATGCAAGTGGGGAATGTCAATAGCAAACACCTAGCTCTGAAGGTAAAAAGGAGAGTGAGATTAAAGGGCTTTGACATATTTTCTTTATTTGATCTAAGATTATGCTTCTCACATTTTTTTCCTTTATTCAGGTGAAAGGTGTCCTTAACCCTTGCTATGCTGACGACGCAAAAAGCAAATGGGGTGAAATGAGGGTGGATGACTTTTCTAACAATCAGGTGAACATCAAACAAAGCATAACCATGTTTCCAGTGCCATAGCCTAGTTTGAGCTATCATCTTTGTCTTATATCTGAAATTAGTTAATAATTTTCGGTGCAGTTTTGTGGAAAAGCATTTGGTTACGTGCTTTGCACCTCACAGAGGAAATTTACATTTCTTTTGAATTCTGGTGCAACGCATCATGTATGTAATGATGAAACTCTAATGAGTAATTTGAGGAAGGTGGCGAAGAAAGACCAGATATCTCTATACTCATCAGATGGTAAAGAATTTAGTGCAAAGATGGCGGGATGTATTGACCTTAAGAACTTTAGCCTCAGACCAGTTGGCTTGATTCCTTCAATGACATTCAATGTCGTATCCGTTGGACAACTAGTCAGACAAGGACTCATTATTTGTTGTGGAAATAGTCAATTCAGTGTCTATGACATGAACAAAGGCAAAATTATTGGTGAGGGATATCTCGACCCAAAAAAAACTGAATATGTTTTTAGGACTTTGTATTGGCTTCCAGAATCCGAGAAGTTGATTAAAATTCCCCAGAATGATTCACATGCTGATGGTCAAGAAATATGCAACGTGATCTCTCTTATCTCAGATTTCATATGCTGATGATTTTCACCTTACTGTAATGATGGAATTCAATGATTGACTTATTTAATCTTTTCATGCAGGACTGGATCATTGACACAGGTTGTTCATGTCACTTTGTAGGTAATGTTGCCCTGCTGACTAGTATTAAACCTGAGAAACGATCTTTTCAGACAGCAAAGGAAGCAATCTGTTCAAGCCATAAAGGAAAGGTTAAGAAAGGAAAGTTGGCGCTTGACAATGTATTACATTGTGCAAGTGTAAATGCGAATTTGATGTCAGGCCCTTTGCTGGATAAGGCTGGATACAGAATCAGTTTTTGTGGAACAACTTGTACCCTTGTGCACAAGGATGGATTGGAATTGAGAGGAGCTGCCACTCTAAATCTCAACAATAACTTGTACTATTTAGATCCTGAAGAAAGAAAAGGACCTGAAGAAGGAAAGGAACCTGAAGAAGGAAAGCATTCCAAAAGGAGACGAGTTCAGTAAACTCCACTCCCTCACATAACATAGTTGTAAGATCTCTAACTTGTATTGTTGTAATCTGGTCAAGATATTTCTTCTATGATGATAAATTTATCATATATATATATAGTAGTTTTCGATGAAGGAACTAGTAATTAGTGTCATTATTATTCACATATCTAAAGAAAATAGATTCTTATAATAGGTAAACTCTGTAGTAGGCTAGAACTGGGCTAATGCTTTGTACTTGGTTGAAGCTGTGATGATTTGTGTCTATTAGTAAATGCTTCAACACATGTTTTCACTATATTCCATTACATTATTTCAGAAAGATGAAACAGTTCCCTGCTTTCCCAGTTTGGTTATTTACACTCTTCTTTTTTCTGCTCTTTAGTTACTTCCAGAATGCTGCGGATCCTGTCTTGAGACTGAACAAAGAAGAGGATATGTACATGCTGTAGTTAGTCATCGTCCTATGTAATGTATGTACGAGGTGTAGGTAGATGGATATTGGGGATAATTAGGCCTTATGCTTTGCCTAGAGCTTGAGGCCTTATGCTATGCCTAGAGCTTCGGAGATTGAGGGGGACTAGAATAGTTTCATAATTCATTGCCTCATCCAAATGACAGACCTTGCCTCTCTTTATATAGAGAGGAGACTAACCCTAACCCTAGCTTAGGGGCTAAGCTAATTACTCTTGGGCCTCTTGGGCCACTACTGACGCTTGGGCCTAATGGCCCAGTGGCAGCCCCCTGGCTGCCCATGACATCTCCCCCGCCCTTGGAGACCCAGCTCGTCCTCGAGCTGGAAAGTTGTCGTAGGCTTATTTGACGCGACTTAGGGTAAAGCCTTTTACATCTCGGCTTACCAATTTTATTTAAGACTAAAATACAACTATATCCTCCTGGATCCCCTGGGAAGAGCGCCGCTGCTGACGCCATGAGAGCTGAAGGGTGGAGTCTGAAACAGCCCGTTACGTTGGATGAGGCTAACACCACCGCAGGAACACGGGTGAATGCGACGCCCATAGCCTTAGATGCCTGATGCTGGACGGTGCTGCGAGTTTGCTGCAAGGGGAGTGCCCATACTTGGACCTCCACGGCAATTGGAGCAACAGGACGCGACAGCGACGAGCGGAGGAGCATGCGCACCTGCCGCATCATGCGACGGACAAACCATCCACGCACTGCTGCCTGGAGGCGCACCGTGGCTTGCTCCGTCGACGCTTTTGTGGCCCGAAGAGCCTGTGCGCGGCGGCGTGCCAGGAGTCCCCGTGCTGCTGCCTGGAGGCGTACCGCCGCTTGGCGTTGACAATCCTCCTTGTCCTTCGCCTCGAGCCGCGCCAGTAGTGCGGACACCTTAGCAAGGCTGCTTAGGATGTTGTCGATGCGAAGCGCCACCCGAGTGTGAAGGTCGGGGCCCGGAGTCGGTGTGAAGCGCAGGCGCAGGAGTTCGGTGAAGCGGCACCACGCCGGGGTCCCTTCGTCCTCCTGGAGTTGGAGGAACCAAACCCGGGCGTCACCGTCCAACTTGCGGAAAGCCAACCATACCCGTTCTTCCACCATGATGCGCGCTCGGCGGAAGTAGAGCTCGCAGTTGTTGACGAAGACCGCCGGATCGGAGGTCCCATCGAACGAAGGAAAATCCATCGCGGGTGCTTGATGGTGGCTGGATGCGGCTGGGCGCGTGGCCGCGCGTAGCAGACCGGCGGCGGCGCGGAAGAGGCCCGCGTGCAGGGGAGCCGCGGGCGGCGCGAAGAACCGCGCTGACGGCGCGGAGTGAAACCGGCCTGGGGACCCACCGTGGTGGTGGGGCAGCGGCACAGAGGCCTCGCGGACGCAGAAGATGCGCAGGACGTCCGCGGGGAAGTCGTCGCAGGGCCGCCGGAGGGGCGCCGGTCGGCGTCGACGGGCAGGGCCCTCGGGTGGGCTTCGGCGGGCGGCCGGTGTGCCGCCGGGGGGCCTCGCTGGGGGCGCGGTGCCTCGACCGGCAGGGGCGCCGGCGAAGCCGCCTGGGGGGCCGCGCTGGGGCGCGGTGCCGCAGAGGGGCGGGAGGCGCGGCGGGGCGGCACGTAGGAGCTGGGGCGGCGCGGATGGGCTTTGGAGACCGGCGGCGGCGCGGATGCGACCCGCGCCCAGGGGTAGCCGCGGCGGGAGGCAGCGGTTGGTGGAGAGGCGGCGCGCGGCGACTCCCGATGTGGGGTGACGGCGCGACTGCGTGTGGCGGCGGTGGTGGTGGAGGGCGGCGCGCGGCGGCTCCCGACGTGGGGTGACGGCACGGCTGCGGGTGGCGGCGGTGGTGCGGTGGATCGGCGGCTGCGGTGGGGGAGAATGGACCGGCGACGGCTCGGCTGTATCGGGAGGGATTTTTTTTTTGGAGAGGATCGGTAGGCTGCTGATACCAGATGTAATGTATGTACGAGGTGACCGGCGGCGGCTTGGCTGTATCGGGAGGGATTTTTTTTTGGAGAGGATCGGCAGGCTCTGATACCAGATGTAATGTATGTACGAGGTGTAGGTAGATGGATATTGTGGATAATTAGGCCTTATGCTTTGCCTAGAGCTTGAGGCCTTATGCTATACCTAGAGCTTCGGAGATTGAGGGGGACTAGAATAGTTTCATAATTCATTGTTTCATCCAAATGACAGACCTTGCCTCTCTTTATATAGAGAGGAGACTAACCCTAACCCTAGCTTAGGGGCTAAGCTAATTACTCTTGGGCCTCTTGGGCCACTACTGACGCTTGGGCCTAATGGCCCAGTGACAGCCCCCTGGCTGCCCATGACATCCTGTGACCTGTGAAAGATCAAACTCCTAGGGGCCTAGCCTCCATTGCTGTATTCAATGGCTGTCACTTATCACTTGTTGGCGTCCAATGCAGTCCTTGCCCTGCATGGCCATGCACGTTTCAGACGTTTCTAATTGTCTGGCTGTCTATCTCTACATCAAATATGTAGCACCACCGACTGAGAGGTCCAGACGCCATGAACGTTTTGATACTCTTTTTGTGTGTGATAGCTACTTCTGGTTACAGTAAAGTGTCCAACTCGTGATGTCACATCGAAGTAACTTTACAAAAAGCTATTAAATCCGTTCCAAATTATAAGACATTTTGGTTTTTTATATACAATTACTTTTACTATATATCTAGATATAGTGTATATTTATGTGCATAATAAATATAACTTATATAGAAAATCCAAAACTTCTTATAATTTAGATAAACGGAAGGAGTAAGTTGCATTTCGAAGCTTGTTCCAACCAGCGGCTCTAAAAACGCGGTTGGGCTGTTGGCTTGACCTTCCCAGGTCCTGCTGTGCCGGTGGCAAGAAGGTTCAGAAACGGGGATTTTTGCCTGGATGGATTATTCTCCTCGTCATCCTTGTAGTGTCGTGTCCTCGTACAAATTGCTTAGCATTCCGGCACGCCACTGCGTCGCCATGTGTAGATAAGCTCGAGCTTTGCTGTATCTGAATTGGAAACATAAAATGCAGTAACAAAGAAACAGCTTATACTGCACTTTCTTTCTTTTTTTGGCCGTTGTGTGTGTGCTCCGTTCTATTTGCTTGTCCGGAAAACTTTAACATATGGTAAGTCGTACTTATGTATACGAAATTTGTTTGTCTGCCGGGTTGTGACTGAACCGGGTCTAGAGTCATGGATCGGAGATCCATTTTCGAGGAGGCAATTTGTGTTCACCGCACCATATGCAACTGCCTGGTGGCGGTCCAAATCTACACAGTTCTCACCTATACGAGCGTGGACGTTCTCACATTAACCAACTTGTGTGTGTTCCTCTCTTGTACTTGTTGAATAGCTAAAAAATGTAAAATGCTGGGATTGTTGCCTTTATACAAAATAACGCTTCGGAGTCATGTTGAAAGCCAAAGTATATATATATATATATATGTGTGTGTGTGTGTGTGTGTGTGTGTGTGTGTGTGTGTGTGTGTGTGATGTGTAAGTTTTCATTGGGGATGAATAGACAATGTTTTTGTGTTGAAATTAGCTTTACTTCGAGCAATCCAACATAGTGCAAATACAATGTTTTCTCTCCTTGTTGATGAAAACAGGTTAGTGCATGACTGGTTTCTCCTTGGCGGAAACATCATCAACAATCAGATGCATGCACTTCCTAAATTAAGGAAGAACCGGTCTCGTACCGTGTTTCTTCCTCTACTACTACTACTCTGACAACTAAAATCGTCACCCCGTGTACCATCCGCTACTAGCCTACTACCGAGATGGCCCAGAAGCTGACCCTCCATTGAGTTCTTTGTCCCCATCGTTAGCAACGTGCCCACCGGGCCCGCTCTCAACATTGGTGACAAGCTAGAACTTCGAACTTTGCACCGGCAAGCCCGTTCTACGGCTTGCCAAGTGAGGACGCAAATACACACTTGTAAAATTTTTTGGAGCGCTATGATCATCATCAGGCTAGCTAATCAGGACCACCATTATCATTGTATTTAAACGTATGGTATCGTTGACTTTTGATATGATGTGTGGCCACTAGCTTGTCTTATTTAAAAAGTACAAACATGTGAAAATATATAATATAAATCAATGATAAAACATGATTTTTTTATCAAATGTTATCACTCAAAAAAATGATAAAACAAACCATAAAATAAATAAATAACAATTACATGATTTTTCTGAGGAAGACGAATGGTCACCTCTGTGTTGAGTTAGAAGTCAATGGTGTCATAGATGTAGGAATAACGATATCATCTGTATATATGCTGTGAGTGTCTGAATCTACACCCTTATTATATTTTGTAAAAATGCACGTACGGTATCATATATTTAAATATAATAGTGCCTTAAAAAAGAATATATATAGTAATAAAAACACTAGAACTTGGCCTCATGCACGTGGATAGGCCCAGTCGACCCGCAGTTTACGGCCGCCGACGTGATGACCATTGAGCTTGTCGATGGCCTCCTCGGCGTGCTCCCGCTCCTTGAACGCCACGTAGCCGAAGCCAGCGCTGCCGGGCGGCGCGAGCATCGTCGTGATAGTGAACCTCCGGATCGGCCCGAACTGCTGGAAGAGCCGCTCAAAACCCCACTGTTCAGGGTTAGGGCCAGACGGCAGGTTGGTCACTCGCACGAAGCGCCGCAAGTCGTCCCGGCGGCGCGCCGCCGCGTGCTTTTCGGGGTTGCACCCCTCTCTGCAGGTGACGAACATGCGCCCGTGCATGTAGTTCCAGGGGCAGAAGAACTCGCTGTGCAATGTCACCGCGCCGCAGATGCAGCAGGTGTTGAGGTCGTCGTCGTCGTCATGGCGGCAACATGCCGTCGCGGCGGCGGCGGTGCGTTCCTGCTCTTGCTCTCCCGGCGTCTCCTCCTTCCTCTGTGGTTCGGCGGCAGTATCATCCTCCTGCTGGCCCTTGCCGCCGGCAATGCGCGGCGGTTGGATCGGCACGTGGTTCAATTCACCTTGCAGTTGCCGTTGCCCCGGGTGGTTTTTTGTCTTGGCGATCTTCTTCCCGGTTGTCGTTAACGACGACGCTCCGGTCATCTTCTTCTTCCTCCCCCTCCTCCTCTTCTTCCTCCTCGTCTTAAGGTCCTTTCTAGGCGTTCCCGCGCCGTTGGCCATGGATCTCCTTCGTCAGTCGTCAGGCAACAATGGCATCCAACACATAGGGAAAGACGTAGTCAGATATAATCTCTGAATCTATATATATCTCTTCTATCGCGCGCCAACCTATTTGTTTCCCTACAACTCTATCTCTTGTTGTATATGACGCATGTTATTAGGAATCCTATATAATCTCTAAATGGATCTCTTCGATTCCAAGTAATCTACTGAATAGGAGTCCTAATCCTACCCCAAATAGTTTTTTTATTTAATACTACCCTATATATAGTACCCTTTCTCTCTTTTTTTATCGTCCTTCGTTCCCGTTTTCCACCGCCGGAAGACTCTGCAGGCTCAAAAGCTTAATAAAAAGTTTGTGACCATGAAAAAGCGCAAGGCGCCGGACGGGACCGCGGAACCCTGCTCGGGGACGGGGACCGGCGATCGCCTCAGCGACCTTCCCGACGAACTGATCGGGCGCATCCTTTCGTTCCTGCCCACCCCACAAGCCGCGCTCACGGCCCAGCTGTCGCGGCGATGGCGGCGAGCCTGGGCGCACGTGGCCGCCCTGAACCTGTCGGTCCGGGGCTGCGTGCGGAGAGGGAGAGGGAAGGGCCCCTGGTTCTGCGCCCTCGCCACCGCGGCGCTCGCCCGGTTCCCGACGCCCGGCATCCCCGCCATCTCCGTCGAGGTCGACAACTTCATCCGCCTGCAGGTCGACGAGTGGTACGGCCGGGCGATGGCGCGCGCGGTCGGGTCCGTGCGCGTCGAGTCGCGGCATGCGCTGAGCCCCCTGCACTTCCCTCCCTGCACGCGCGCGGAGGCGCTGCACGTAGCCGTGGCCCCGCTTCTTCTCCCCGAACCATCCGCGGACGACCTGGCGTTCGGCAAGCTGGTGGAGCTGAGCCTCGCGCTGGTGCAGCTGCGCGGCGCGCGCCCCCTGGACGAGTTCCTGGCGTCGTGCTGCCCCCGGCTGAGGACGCTGCGGCTGCACCGCGTCAGTGGACACCCCGTGCGCCGGCTGGCCCTCCGCACGGGCGCCATCGAGGTGCTCGACCTCGACAACGTCGACGACCTGGAAACGCTGGACGTGGTGTCCGCCAGGCTCCGGTGCCTGAGCGTGCGCTCCTGCTTCCGCCTCCCAACTAGCAGTGACGGCGGAGATGAGGTGACCGTCTCGGCGCCGCGGATCGAGGAGGTTTGCTGGTACCGTAGCTACCCGGATCAGCTCACCTTCCGCGACGGCAGCCTGGCACACGTGCGCCGGCTCGCCGGCCCGCTCAAGCTCCCGACGCTCGGATGGAGGGAACAGTTCGACGCCCCGTACACGACGCAGCTCCTGCGGTCCTGCGCCCTCGCCGTCGACCGGCTCGACATGGAGCTGGTGGTGCCGGACGAGATGGCTCTCCTCAGCTGGCTCGGCGCCCCAGACTCAGAGGCGCGAGCGACGGCGTGCGAGGACCTGATCAGCCACGTGCCGGCGCTGCCCTGTGTCCGCGTGCTCGCGCTGAAGATCCGGTGGGGTTTTGGAGGAGGTGGCGGCGTCGTCGCGCCACGCCTGGCCTCCTTCCTCTCGCGAACGCCGAGCCTGACGAGGCTTCGCATCGAGACGAGCCCCTACTGCCTCACCGTCTATGTAAGTGATTCCGGCCATTCACGCAAACCAACTCTCGACTGATCGATCGATGTTCATCTTGCACTATGTTGTTTGTTGTTGATCCCGATCAGGAGGGCGAGGCGGCGGCGCCGCCGCAGTGGCGGTGGAAGAATGAACAACAAAGCACGGTTCGTCTCGACGGCCTTCGCGAGATGAGCGTCGACGGGCTCACAGGCACGGACAGCGAAGAGCACGGGATCGTACAACTCTTGCTCGCCAGCGCATCGCCGTCGCTGGAGAGGATGTCCCTCACGTTCCGTGACGCCACGGCGGCGTCCATTGTCGATGAGATCGCCGCCGAGATCGCGCTTCACTTTCCCATGGCGACCGGGCGCTGGGATCGCTGCACGACCAGCGTGCTCACGTGGACCAGATGACGAGACTCTTCCGTTTCTGATTTGTCAAACAGAGACGATATTTGCATGCATTATTTTTCCTGAAAGTCGATCTCAAATGGTGTCTCCACTGCATGTAAGACCGCACGGTCAAGCGGACCTGCCCACGCCGCACCTCCGCCTTAGCCACTACGCTGAGTTGTATGCATGATCAATACAATTCGAGGTTCATCTAATCCTGCTCTATGGTATCAGCTTGGGCTTGATCCCCTGTCGCCCAGTGCTCACCTTCTCTTCCGCTGCCCGTCCATGGTGGTTCCCCTGAGTCCTCCTCCTCCTCCTCCTCCAGTGCCTCCTTCACTGCGCCAGTACCTCCAGCCGGCAGCGTGCCACCACCAACCCCACACCATGCTCCCGTCTCCCTCCAAACGGTTAACATCGAGTCCCATGTTCCGGCGATCCTCGACATCGTCAATCCGAACTACCCCGAGTGGCGGTGCTTCTTCGACTCCGTCGTCGGCAAGTTCGGCCTCCAGATTCACCTCGCTGTCGCGCCCACCGCTGCCGACTGCGCCAATCGGGCTGTACAACACGGTGTCGCGCGATGTCCTCCGCATCGTGCGCGTTCCCGGCGCCGACGCCTTCACAATTTGGGCGGCCATCATCGACCTCTTCCGCGACCACCAGATGCACCGTGTCGTGTACCTGGAGACCGAGTACTGCAGCCTGTACCAAGGGGACCTCAACATCACCGACTACACCGCCAAACTGAAGGACCTTGCCGACGCTCCGCGATCTCGGGCAGACTGTGTCTGAACCGTCCTAGGTTCTGAACATGTTGCGCGGGTTAAACGGGAAGTACCGCCACACCATCTCCACCATTACCTCCAAGCAGCCACCTCACACCTTCCTCTCGGCGCGCTCCTTCCTGCTGTTGGAGGAGCTCTACGAGAGCCAACATGGCAAGCTGGCGGCGCAGCACGCCATGGTCGCCCAGGGCGGCGGGCGCCCGCTCCTCATCCTCTTCTGTCATCCCTCCCTCCAGCGGCTCTCACGGTGCTCCTCCTCCAGGCGGTGGCCACCAGACCGGCTACGACAACAACTCCAGCGTCATCGCGGTCGCGGCAATGGCCAGACTGGAGGCGCCCCCGCCCACACCAACAATGGTTCCCCTTCTACGGGCCCGCGACCCAACTTCCCCAACACTCCGTGGGCCGCTGGCTACAACCTGTGGCAGGGCATGGTGCAGGCGTGGCCCATGCCCTTCCGCGCGCTTGGTCCTCGTCCCGGCACGCCGAACCAGCAGGCGTTCGTCGCCGCGCCGCCTCCTCCGACATCGTACAACAACCCAACCACTGGCTACCCCGGCACGCCGCCCACATACGAGCCGAACGCCCTGCTTTAGTAATCCTCCAAGAACATCTTCCGCTCATCTCCTTGCTTGTAATTGATCCAAACTGAGATGGGAAGAGATGTTGATTTGCATCTAGTGGCACTCATTCATGGTTCGTGAAGACAACGCTAAAAAGTGCCCGAAACGCAAACGCTGATGGGCTGCCAAGGCCGACCACAGCAAACGTGACACCCGTCTTGAATTGTTCGTGAACACCGCGCCACCACCAAAACTCACCACCGAGACGCCATCGTCCGCATGGCACCGGTCGCCAACTATTTTACCGGGCCGGCCGTGATTTCTCGTCAAGACGACACGAGTCCTCCCGCACGGGCACGGCCACGCGGACCCCTGTCTGGCTGCCTCCCCCCACGCGTGGCATGCCCACCGCTTGGCAGCAATGGCACCATCACCTCGTCGGCGCGTCCTCCCAAACCAACCCCCCCAAATTTCCCCGGAAACCCACCCCAAAACCTCACAAAAACGCCCAAAACCCGTCGGTACTCTCGGTTCGACTTCGGGAAACACTTCACAAGTCACACAACAGCCATGCCGCCGCCACTCGCGCGCCGCCTCCTCCTCCAGCCGCTGCCGCTGCCTTGCGGCGCGCGCGCCCTCCACACGACCCCGACCCCGAGCCCGGGGTGCTGGCTTGCCGGCTGGCGTCCCGCGCCGTGGTCCGCTTCGCGGGTCCCGAGGCGGCGCGCTTCCTCAACTCGCTGCTCACCAACGACCTCCTCTCCGCCTTCTCCGCGGCCGCCGCGTCGGCGCCGCAGCGGTACGCGCCCGCGCGGGGCCCCGCGGCGCCCGCCTACGCCGCGCTGCTCACGCCGCAGGGAAGGTTCCTCTACGACCTCTTCCTCTACCGGCCCCCGCCGCCGTCCCAGATGCTCGACCGCACTGGCTCCGCGCCGGAGACCGGGGAGGCACCCGAGGGGGACCAGGGGGATCCGCAGGAGGTGCTCGCTGATGTTGACGCCGCTGAGGTGGACGACCTCGTCGCCTGCTTCAAGAGGTGAGGAACTATTGAGCTTATTGTTGCTCAGCGAAAACCGAAAAGAAAGCATGCCTTAAATATTTGCTGGATAACGTAGTTGGAACTTTTAGATGATGTTTGAGTTCACAGATTGATGGACATTTTAGTGTCGTAGTTGCAAGTCTAGTTGCTCGTTGGAAATTCCAGTTCAAGATGAATTGATGTGACTACAACTTTCAGCACATTGCTGGGATTGAAGTCACGGTTGGAGATTTTACTGTCACAACTTAGTGTTAATCCTGTTGCTTCTGTTAGTGGTATTGCTGCCAATCTTGTTTCCTATTGTTTAGCTTGGATAATTTGCTAATGTGATGACAAGGGTCTGCCTAGAGCTCATTTCAGTGACCTTCAGTCTAGTCTCTACATCGACTCCACGGATGCTGGTTTATACACCGCAGCCAGCAATTAGCTCTGTTGCTTCTGTTGGTGATATTGTTGCCACCTCCTTGTAAACGTCTGCATTTTCCCTACTTCTGTGACTGCATCGTGCTAATTTCAGGCGTTGCTTTGTTAGACTGCTGAATTTTGTGTCCTGCACTTGTACTATAAAACCAGATGGATTAATACTACTTAATGTGACTTAGATCTGGCTCTAGTTGCAGAATCTGTGCGCATTGGACAACAACTTTGGCAAAGTAAATGCTTAATGTTCAGTTTGGTAGAACAATTGTAATGTGGAACCTGTGGTCTCTTGTGAGGATACTGGTGATCAAACAGAAACTGGAGAGTAAAGGAGTTAATCAGTAACATGTGAAATCTTTTTGAAAAAAGAAGTTTCTTTTGTAAAAAAAACAGTCTGCTTAGTCATTCTTTGTTGTTTTCTTAGATTTTCAGTTACAGTGATGAAACTAAATTGTGCCCCTATATTTTCATGCACACTTTGTTTGACATTTTAATGCCATAATTTGAAGCCTTAAGTGTGACAAAACTTATAAGTGACCAAATTCTTGAAGATCATCAAGTAACTACTCACTGCTAGGAGTGTGTATCATTAAGCAGCTTACCATTGGGAATTACAGACCGTAGTTGGAGATTTTTGTGTCAAGTAAGAATCGTAGTGATGAACTGCTCTTGCAGTAAGCAGCTTAACTTGAGCTAATTGTTTGTTAGGTTACCTGAGAACATAGAGTTTGCACACTTGTTGTAGCTGAAAGATCCTTCATATTGTGTTATACTTTTGCAGTGAATCTGGGAATCCAGATAACTCCCACCTCTAGATGACCTTTTCTGTTGATAAATTCCATGTCTTATGACCTGGCAACTTTTTCTTGTTTTCAGATATCGGTTGAGATCCAAGGTTGAAATAGACAATGTAAGTGAGAATTTTGCATGTTGGCAAAGATTTGGACATAATGTAGTGCATACTGAACCTTCTACTCAAGAACCTGAGGCTCAATCCATTGGATGGGGACAAGGTGTTGACCATGCTGGTGAGTCAGCTGCACAAGGGAATGGTCATGGTTGGCAATGGCTCAAAGATCCTCGGTTGGACTACCTTGGTTACAGAGGAATTTTTCCAGCTGGCACAATACGTAAGTCTTATTTTTGCCATTTCCTAAGCTTCTCTGATATGATGTTCATTATCTGACATGGAGAATGACCCCTTTCAATATCTGAACTTGTTTCTGTATTCACAGCGCCACTAGTTGAGTCTGACAAAGAAGCAGATGAACGACATTATCAGCTTTGGCGGATAGAAAATGGAGTTGCAGAAGGTTCAACTGAGATCCCAAAAGGTAAGGTTTTTTTTTTCCGGAGCTGGTTGGTAATGAGCCATGACTGATATACATATTTACTTTTTCATAATTTTTGTGTCGATAAAAAATTTGTTTTTCTGCTTGGTACATTTCTGGAAAATGTTCAGTTCCTTTATAGGATTTGTTATCTCATATCTTTACAAATCAGCATATCTGTTCTTTTTTTTCCCTCGAACTACACAGGAGAACCGCATATCTGTTTTCTTAGACAAACAAAATGAACGGTTTCCTTTTATCTAGTGTGTATCTTGAGTTCTTGACCTAGAAGCTACTCCAAATTCACTCTTAGATTGAGTTTGATTTATCTGATTATAGAACTATGACCGCAGTACGCAGTGAGATATAGACAGTCGAAGAGGTAATGTCTCAGTAAATACAAAATGCTGGGAGTTCTTGTTGCTAATGTTGGCGACATCCATGATCTCTATTCACTAAAGCAACTTAATTATAGTTGATAAATGAGTAATTGATCAGATGGGTGTGTGGTCTCTTGTTTATCTGGATGCCTGTAAGTGATAATTGCCTGTAGAGAATGGAAATGAGGTATTTGAATGAAAGACCTAAATATGAGTGGCATTATAAATTTCTTTAGGGAAAAAGCTTTATTAGATTATATCATAGACGAAAAGGCTTGGATCAACATCATTTTGCCAATTATCCAACTATTGGGTGAGGTTCTTTTTCCAATCAAATGCCACATGGCTTAGATTGCTCATTTAACCTCCCTTTTTCATGAAGCAGTATTCTTTTGATTCAGGTGAAGCAATCCCGCTGGAGTACAATCTTGCTGGCTTGAATGCTATTTCCTTTGAGAAGGGTTGCTACATCGGGCAGGAGCTTATTGCGCGGACACACCACCGTGGTGTCATTCGGAAGCGCCTAATGCCAATGAAGTTTGTTGATGAAAACGGGAAAGGTATAATGACTTTCCGTGGTGAAAACAGTGTGCCACCATTTCTGTTGCTGGATTCTGAATTTCTAATCCTGCAACCTCTGTCATCAGAACTCGAGCAGGCTGTGGTTCCAGGTTCAGAAGTCGTGGACGAGGCTTCAGGCAAGAAAATCGGGACAGTAAACACCGCTCTGGGCTCCCGCGGAATGGGCCTGTTGAGACTAGAAGAAGCATTGAAACCAGGCTCGGACCTCCGCGTCAGCGATAACAGGGACGTGAGGGTCCAGGCGATCAAACCGGACTGGTGGCCAGCCGAGTGGACGCAGGTGCTTCAGCAACAGAGCGCAGCTGCTTGACAGCAGAACCGTATATACTAGACCCAAAAACCATAGCTAACCGTTTCAGTTTCAGTTTCAGTTTTTAGTCTTAGGCGGAGCCCTATTTTTCCTCTCTCAAAACAAAAGCCAAAGAAAGGCAGAGCCTGTTTTCTTCCTCTCTGCCTGCTGTGTTCACCTGTAGTATGTCTCTCATAACGAGATAAGCAAACTGTGTGTGACCCAAACACGCAGTGTATTTGAATAAGTTTTATCTGTTGACGGAATAAGTTGATCTGTCGTCGACTGATCTTGCACGACATTTGCTCTGTTCGCTTCGGTTGTACTTTTCAGTTGTACTCAATAATTCTTGGTGAACAGAGCCAAGAGAAATTGATTATTTTTCCAATCCAAAAGAAAGGAAGAAAGGCCATTGGAGTAGCACTATAGATCATGGACATTGCATTGACCTCTCATGTAATAAAGCATTTCATGTTGGGGATTTGTCTCAGCATTATATTGTACAGTAGTATTATTATTTTACCGTCTGAACCGCTGGATATCTGTCATCGTGATGGCCTGCGGTGCTCGCGCAAAATTTCAGCTGAGCCTTTGGCACTGACCATGGACTACTGGACCACAGTGGGCCAGAAATGCAGTGGACGGCCTCTAGTGCGATGGCCATGCACTGCAACAAAAAGACGGTACTCCCATCAGCCATCGCCGTCGTCTCGTGTAGTCATGAATCTTGATCCGGACGGCGACTGCACAATCCTTGGATTCCCTGTGCCCTTTTGGTTGCTTTGCATCCCCACGGGCAGCAAAAAATCAAAGAATAAAAAACAAATGGTTTGGTGCTGCATAATAACTACAGTACACAGAAACATGCCGCTTGTAGCGAAGCAGGGGTGCAGTGTGCAGCCTGTTGTAGCTCTTCTGTTGCTAAAGATGCACAGTGACCCGCCGAGTGTTTTATTTCATCAGCCTTTATTGGAAGTTTCAGGTAGTACGCGAATGTATTACCCTTTCTGCCGGATTTTTCCCTCATTTAGGCCACGTTTAGATCTAAAATTATTTGGAATTTTGACACTGTAACACTTTCGTTTGTATGTAGTAATTATTGTCCAATCGTGGAGTAACTAGACTCAAAAGATTCATCTCGCAAATTACAGATGAACTGTGTAATTAGTTATATTTTTATATATATTTAATATTATATGCATGCGTTCAAAGATTCGAGACAGAAAATTTGGAATTTTGAAGGGATCTAAAGGTTTCTTTCTTTCTTTGCTACTGTACAGGGCTCAAGTGTGGATAAGATTTTAATTCAGGGAGGACTAGTAGCTTGTTTGTAGGACTAGTAGCTTGTAGGGTTAGGGTGCACCACCCCCAAAAGGCATTGGAGGGAGGGAGAGAGACCATCATGTGCGCACACACACGTGACAGTAAAAGCAGTGGCCTATTCACCGGGACCGGGAACCATCAAAAGCCAGAAACTTTCTTTTATACAGCTAGCATAGCAATCTGATCACCTAGCCCCAAGAACACCACACTTTATTGAGATCACTACTCTCTCTATCAGGTCAGAGTTGCTAATTAATCACCTCCACCACCGTGGCAAAGCAAAGCAAAGCATTAGGCAGCAGACAAGAAGCTCGGCAGGAAACTTCTCACGGTATCAGTCACACTCATGTGGATGCATGTGATAGTAGATTAGTTGTAACACCTCCTACTAGTACAGTATTAGCAAAAGTGGATAACTGATTGGCAAAACTGCTGCGTATCGTAGTGCCATTTGCCATCGGCCTTCAGATCCTCGTTGCCAATTCTCGAGTGCATGCAGACTGTGATGAACTGATGATGCAGGAACACACATTGGCATGCATGGCGTCCAACGGTGGCCGTGTTTAGTTCCGGATTCGGGGGTGGCCGAATCGGCACAGTGTCACCTCCGAATACTGTAGCACTTTTATTTTTTATGCTAATAATTGTTCAAAAATTAATTAATTAGACTTAAAATGTTCGTCTCGTAAAGTACAACAAAACTGCACAAATAGTTTTTGATTTCATCTACATTTAGTACTCCATACATAGGTCGATATTTCGATGTGATTGGGAATCTTCTTTTTTATAGTAAAATTTGAGAGTGAATTTGGAGAAAACAAGGCCGGTGGTGTAGTGTACTACTGTACGTTTTCGAATTCAAACTTGAGCCGAGGGCTGCGGCCTGTGGCATTCATTCGATCCTGAAGCACCTACCTAACGGCACGCCCAGCTCAGAGGACCAACCGAAGCAAAGCGGCGGTGGCAGGAGTCAGGAGTGCTGCAGAATGCTGTAGCTGATGGCGGGAGAAGAGCCTGCCGGAGAGGAGAGGATACAGGACGGTGCAGGCCGGGTCAATGTTGCTGCTCCTCCCTGGGAGACTGGGATGCGAACAAAAAAATGGCAGACATCACAGACTCCACCCACCGAGCGAGAACGAGACGTCGACTGAGGCCACGTTTAGATGAAACCCAAAAACTAAAATTTTTTAAGATTCCCGTCACATCGAATCTTGCGGCACATGTATGGAGCACTAAACGTAGACGGAAAAAAAAAACTAATTACACAGTTGACCGAGAAATTGCGAGACGAAACTTTCGAACCTAATTAGTCCATAATTAGACAATTTTTACCAAATAACAACGAAAGTGCTACAGTAGTCAAAAACCAAAATTTTTGGATCTAAACACGCCCTGATACCGCATGCAAGACATTGACGAAAGGATGTGCCTGGATTTTTTTTTTGCTTCGATCTGCCTCGGTCGAATGGACCGTCCAAGCGTGCCCTCCCGAACCAACAGACAACCTGAAGACCCCTACGACCCGACCTCGCTTGGTTTTCTTTAGGCAAGATCATATCTCGCTTGTTTTTGGTTACATGAGAGCCAAAAACTAGCTAACTCAGGTTCTAAATGCACTGTTCTTTTGGTTTTTAAATCGGCTTATCAGTCATTAAAATAATATTTTTCTCTTATAATAAAACAGCTAAAATCGTCTTATCAACTACCCAATTAAGAGAATCGACGAAAATTTGGAAGAAAAAAAAATCCGGAGTGGGACCTCCAATAGACTGGCCTGTGCTTGCCACAGAAACAAAACAGGTGTTGTCTTGTCTGTAGCAGAGCGTGAGGACGCGCGAAAGACGCGCACAAGTCCGGCCAGAACAGAAGCTTTGGGAGGCGCGGTGCAGGCCGCACCCCACGCCCCTTGACTCTCGGCCCATGCGTAGATTTTCAAATGCCAATGCTCGTAGTAGCATCATTGCAAGCAGCCAAAAAAAGCCAACACACGCGACTGAAACCAGCTTTGCTCCGTTAATCACAGTCACAGCAGTGCACTAAGTACAACGCGGTAACAAATTGTGTCGTCGGGCAGGAAAGACAAGATCATCGTATAATGGCGCCGTGATTAAAACTTAGGGGTTACTGTAGTACTTGCTTTGTGTTCTTGGCCTGCGTAAACAAATCCTACCGCTGGGATAGTGCGATTCCCACTGGCGCGGACAGATTCTGCCATTCTGAGATGCCGCCGCGGCTTTTGCTCGCGCATCCGCAACCGGAACCCGAAGGAGGAGGAAGAACTGGGACGAAGAAATTTCACACATACTAGTCCAGCTCTGCTTTTCTTTTCTTCACTGGCTCTTTTGGGGCTTTATCAATTTTAAATTCCTTCTTAAATCGTATTTAAAAGTAATCCCATCCGGTTTTAATCTATTTCTTGTGCACTGGAAACTGAAAGTACCTGGAAAGTTTTTGTATTCTCTTCTCATCTTTTGGAAGTGCTGGCAACAGGGTCCGTCCAAACTGTGCATGTCCTTGTGCTTCGTCAAATACTGAAATCGGCAAATGCTTTCTTGACAAGTGCATACACCCAGCTACTGATTGTCCTTTTGAGCAGCTACAACTACTGTACTACCGAGCAGCAAAGTTGAAATGGGAGAAAGAACCAACGGCATGGGCTGCACTTGAGGTGCGGGTGGGAACAGCAAGGACAGCACGTTCACGCACACGCATTTGGCATTCCCGTGCACAAGTACAGACCAACCTGACTGCTGTAACACTAGTTTTTACTACCTGTTTTTATGTTGAATCACCTTAATCAAGTACTGGATCAAAAAAATTACATAGGAGCATACATACATGGATCAAGATCATCCAAGGTGTCAATCTTTTCATCCAAAATGAGTTCAATTAATTGGTAAAGAGACTCATCTCGTTGTCAGTTCAGGGAAGCCAGTGCAAAGCTGACCAAAGTTATACTACATTACAAAATAGACAAATGCCATGAACCTGCTACATTCACGACATCCAGATCCTAATAACCATTAGCAGCTTACCCATAAGCTACTGCTTACTCAGGGTCATGAAATGCTGCGATCAGCAGACGAGCTAGCAACATGTCAGTTGTGGCAACTGGGTCATTACCCTACTACATGAGTCCACGCTACACCATCGCTCACAAAATACATCTCTGATCTCAATACTCAAATACTCAGACTAGCTGATGAACTACAGCCTCCATGGTCGGCCGCTGACCTGGCGACTCGCTTGTGCAGTAGGCAGCAACCGCGGCGAGCTTGGCGGCCTCCGCCCTCGAGAACGCGCCGTTCAGGTTTCCATCGACCAGGCCACCGAGGTCACTGACCGCCGCCGCGCCAACCTTCAGCTGGGAGACGTCTCTCTTCCCAGTGAGGACTTGGAGAACCACGACCCCGAAAGCGAAGACGTCGCTCTTGTCTGTGAACCGGCCTGTGGTGGCGTACTCAGGTGCGAGGTAGCCCATTGCGGCGCTGGCTTTCAGGGTCGAGAAGACGACGTCGTCTGCGAGGAGCTTGTGCAGTCCTGGTACTGATAGCCGTGGCGCCAAGTGGTGGTCGAGAAGGATCTTCTCCGCCGATATGTTCTGGTGGACTACTGCTGGCTTAATGCTCTTCTTGGTGTGAAGGTACTCAATTCCTACAAATGTTCGAACAGATCAAGATGTTAGAAAAGTGAAACACTGAGATATCAATCTTCACTGGGATTGATAGAGATAGGAAAAATACCTTTTGCTACGCCTCTGATGATGGAAACTCTTGTAGGCCAATCAAGAACACTAGCATTGGAACCATCCTTAACATCCAGATACTGTGACAAGCAGCCATTAACCATGAAATCATAGACAAGGAAGCATTCCCCTCTCCCCCTGGAGCAGCAGAATCCCCTCAGGCTAACAAGATTATCGTGTTGAAGAAGAGTGAGCATCTTCAGACCATGCAAGAAATCCGACTCCTCTTGCTTGCAGCTTGTCTTGTTAAGGCTTTTGACAGCAACAACTGATCCATCCCGAAGGATTCCTTTGTATGTTGCGGCGAAGCCACTCTTGCCTAGTAAGTTCACATCCGAGAAGTATTGTGTCGCACACTCTACCTCCTCCAGGTTGAATCTAAAGCTATCACCAACCTCACCGGATGATCCAACACCAGCCCCACCTGACAATGGGTCCCAACTGTTTGAGTACTCAACACTAATCAACGGAGACGCGCTCCTTCTGCAGGCTTCCTTCTGCTGGAAATGGTCAGTGCTGAGCCTGCTATCAGAAACCTCGAGTGAGCTTCCAATCTTCTGCTTCTGCCGGCGGTACCAAGAGAATGCAAATAACCCGCAAAATGCAGCACCAATCACCACGGCAACAACAGCAACAATAAGAACTCCTTGGGATGCGTTTACAGACTTTGAGCAGCTAGAGCCTGAGCAGTTGTCTGGATTCGCCGATTGAGGCACTTGCCGTGTCTTGACAGTACCATCTGGTCCAAAAGGCTCAGGCTTGCTGGGTTTCAGGCCATCCTCTGAAGAAGGGCAAAGCTGTAGCAAACTGAAGCCAGCTCCACAAAGCCCTTTGTTATTCATATACTGGAAACCACCATTCAAACTCCTCAATCCTAGCATCCGAAACAAAATTGCAGTGGTTAATACCATGAATGAAGACAAGCAAAAGGTTCAGAAAGACTAAGAGTCTTAATCAGAGGAGCTTATTACCAACAGGGACACTCCCAGAAAGGGTGTTATTGCGAACATCAAAGACCTCAAGCAATGGAACCTCAGCAATCTTGGATGGGATTGAGCCAAACAGGTTGTTGAAGCTCAAATCAAGCCGTCTCAGCTGTGTTAGCTCACCAAGGGTTGCCGGAATGGCTCCAGCAAGCTGATTGGACTGCATTGCGAGCACAGATAGCTTATTCAGGTTGCCCAACAGGGAGGTATGCTGCCCGTCAACTGATTGTAACCAAGCTGTAACACTGCAAAAAGGTTTTGAGAGAACCATGTAAATTAATTTATATGTTCAAATTACCAATAAGCACTTTGATGTTCAAGACTAAAACTCATCAGCCCTTGTATGAACTTTCATGATAGGCGTCACAATAACCTGGGCTGTACGCAGCTATATAATGTGGACTGTACTAGTACTCTTTTATGTAACTTGGAACTAAGAAATGCATGTGCAAGCTAATAAAATAAACCCTATGGCAGCAAAACAATATTTGGACTGCCCACTAGTACTATAAAGTATAAACCAGTTATGCAAAACACCAAAATATGAACAGAAGGACGACAGATCGACATTGCCACATTGGTGGGGAAGACCTATATATAATCATTAAAGCCGTATCCACATGTAGGAGCAGTTCAGATTTCACAAAGAGGAAAAAAATGGCACAGAAAGCTCAAAATCAAGTCAAATCAGAGATACTCCTTCTGTCCTACCGGCAAATATTTTGTATCACAGCGAATGATCCAATTCAACTCAAAGAAGCTCGTCACAAATGTTTGGGTAAAAAAAAATCAAATAAAATATAAACAGGTGACTGCTACACACTGCTCCAAACGAAGACCAAGAATACAAACGCAAAATCAGAGAGTTGTTATTAGGTCACACAAATGTCCCGTTTTAAAAAATTAGCCGTTGCACTGATTGTGACAAATGACCCAGAATAGAAACGCAAAAACAAGCGAGTGTTTTTCTCTTAAAAAAAAACAAGCGAGTGCAAGCTGAGTGTCGCATTGATGGACCACGACCAACTGTTCTTCGCGCGTTCTGCTCACAAAAATCTCAAACTCTAAATGAGCCACCTACACAAATAAAGAGTGTTGTAACTTAATAAATGAACTTATAAAAAGTTCCCATTCTATGCCAAAACGCCGCTACAAACAGACGGAAAATGAACCCTTTTCGCCATAAAAGACGGATCCTTTGTACCAAAACGAGGAAAGAACGGTCATGGTTAGTACATTGGTTCTTGAAACGCTGAAAATGGAGCTCACGCAACTTGTATTTAAAGTCGACATTTCAGTGCCACTTTGGTTTGAAACCCCTGAAAGGAGAGCAAGAAATCGACTAATCGAGCATGAAAGACCCAACAAAAAAAGTATTTCTGTAACTTAGCAAAAGGTGAAGCATCCCCTTTCTACAGGTCAAATGGAAGAGAGCATTTTCCTCCCCAATGTTCAAATACTGAAATACGAACTACGAAAAAACTCCAAATGTCAAGCACGGAAACCCCAAAATGCAGTACCGAACCCCGGCACCGGCAGTACATTCTTGAACCAATCTCAAAATGCAGTACTGAACCCACTCAAAAAAAAAATCAGGAAGCTGTCCTTTCTTGAACTTTTCACCCAGGAAAAACCAAGGGAAGAACTGAAGAAGGCACGGAAAGCTCAAAGCCTCACCTTGGAGGTTAACAATGGCGGCAATCTCCACAGGCACGGGTCCAGTGAGATGGTTGACGTCGAGGTACAGGTCGGTGAGCTCGGACAGCTTCCCAATCTCGCGGGGTATGGAGCCCTTGATGCCGTTGTAATGGAGGTACAGCCCCTGGAGCCGCCGCAGCCCGGCTACCGCCGGCGGTAGGGTTCCAGAGAGCCCGCGGCCCTGCAGCGAGACCGCGGTTACGCGGCCGTCGCGGCCGCAGGTCACGCCGATGAAGGAGCCCGCGCATGGGTCGCCGGAGAGGGCCCAGGAGCCGAGGACCCGCCCGGTTGGGTCCAGCGCCCGTTTGAGCGCCGCTAGCGCGTGGGCGTCCTCCTCGTTGCGTGCGGAGGTGCTGAGGACGGAGAGGAGCAGGAGCAGGAGGGGAAGCGGCAGCGGCAGGAGGGAGCGGAAGCGCGTGGCGGCGGCCATGGGAGCAGGGTGCTTGAAGCGGCGGAGGGAGGGAGGGAGGGAGGGAGGAGGGAGGACTGGAGAGAGTGATGTAGAGTGACGGACTGGAGAGAGGTTTTGAGTTTTGGTTGTGACGGGGTTTAAGCCAATTTCAAGCATACTACTACAAGGCCCTGTTTAGTTCCTCAAATTTCACTATGTAAAAAGAAGATTCCTCATCACATCGAAATATTGACCTATGTATGAAATACTAAATGTAGATGAAATCAAAAACTATTTGTACAGTTTTGTTATACTTTACGAGACGAACATTTTAAGCCTAATTAATTAATTTTTGAACAATTATTAACATAAAAAACAAAAGTGCTACAGTGGTTCAGGGATGGCACTGTGCCGATTCGGCCACCCCCGAATCCGGAACTAAACACGGCCAAGTTTGGAATCATGGATGGCGTCTAATATAATTTAATGTGACTCGCTAATTATTATCAGGCCTCAAATTTCCTATCCCCGCCTTCAAGTCCAAAACATTATTAAGCCCACCTCAATGGTTCAATCTGTTTGCTTGGACGTTTTTTGGTTGATAAGTTGGCTGATGTTGTTTTTGACTGTTTTTCTGTGAGACAAAAACACTGTTTTAGTGGCTGACAAGTCAAATGAGCAGGACGGTTGTTTCAAATATTGTCGTGTCATATAAAATAAAATAAAAATTAGATAAAACGTCCATTTTTAATGAACAATGTTATTTTAATGTTTTCTAGGTATTTAATTTTATGACCCACAAAAGTTAATATTCGTACCAAGAGAATCTTATCTAGATAAAACTTATTTTTTCCTCTCTTTTCTAAGATACATTGTCATGTTATTAAAAATGCATATGTATCAACATATTTAACCCTTGTTTAGATGTCTTCAAAATTCCAAAATTTTATAAAATTTTCCGTCACATCAAATCTTTGGATGTATGCATAGAACATTAAATACATGTAAAAAAATAATTAATTGCATAGTTTGTTTGTAATTTACGAGATGAATCTTTTGAAGCTAGTCACTTCATATAGTTGGACAATAATTATTAAATAAAAACGTAAGTGATACCATGTCGTTTATGTTGTTTTTCCAAAAAAATTACATCTAATTAAGGAGTTAATGTGAATGAAACTCTATAAAACTCTTATCTAAATTTATGGTAGCCAGATATTTATTGATTGGCCAGCGAGACCCAAATTTTTACAATTTAACCCTTTTTTGAATTATTTTCACGTTTGGACCCCTGGAGAAACTATTCCCAGAAATGGACCCTGGGATCGGCGCCATGCCCCACGGCCAAGAGGTAAGACAGCTCGGCGCCATGTCCCACGGCGCCGAGCTTTGCGACCAGAACCAACGTGGCAGCCGACATGGCAGGGAGGTCGGCGCCGTGGAGCACAGCGCCGAGCTCGACGCCATATAGCACGGCGCCGAGCTACGAAATACACAATCACATGTGTAGTTCAGTTGGTTGAGGCTTGAGGTGTTGAGCCTTTAGTTGTGGGTTCGAACCCAGATCTATACATTTTGCTATGTTTTTAAGCAATATTTCATATAAAAATATTATACTTACTTATAATTAAAATTAATTCATAATTATAAACAAAATGTATTCTATAAAAAATATTGCTTCTATACACCTTCCTGCCACGTCGGCTGCCACGTTGGTTCCGAGCTGTCTTACCTCGGCGCCGTGGGGCATGACGCCGACCCTCAAGGTCCATTTCTGGGAATAGTTTCTCCAGAGGTCCAAATGTGAAAATAATTGAAAAAAAAGGCTAAATTGTGAAAATTACGGCCAGCGAGACTGACTCTGGACAAGGTTCCGCGCCCGCCTGTGAAGAAAGTTCCATCTCGATGGGCCGGAAAGAGCATGGCACGGCTTCGGACTAACGCAGATGGCTTTCTGCCCGGCCCATATGCAGCTCACTCGTGATCCGGGCCGAGGTTGTCCAAGTTGCTTGTAATCGGACGGCTTTCTACCCGGCACATATGCAGCTCACGCGTGAGCAGGACCCAGATTGATTGATCTGATCAAACCTATCCCTAGTTTGTTTCGTTCTCTAGCCGTGCATATATAACGCTGCCGAGACACGAGAGAGATCAATGCAACTATATCTTCTATCTAGTAGTTGAAAAAATTGATTGATTGACGGACTAGTTGGATCGATTGAGCATGGCGGATCTCGATGGTAACAACGACACGTAAGTCTCTCGTCTTGCATGCACTAATAATTCTGTTTTTGCATTCATAGAGGATCTAACGCCTGTGTAATACTGATCATAATATCATTTATTATTCGAACTTATTTTTAATATAGAGCTGTACTGGTTTTTTTTTTTGGTTTCGCTAGCTAATTTCGAGTAGTAGGTCGATAATACCGGAACCTGAAATATCGGATACTATTTCCCCAAAACAAAGTTTGGACATCAATCAATCAATCAATTTTATAAAAACCCAAATTACTAAGAACCCGAACTGTTGTCTGAAAGAAACTTCTTAGGGAGATGTTGTCGTCATTGTCTTGCCTTGTTGCTCAATATACCCTCTTGTAAAATTCTCAATGAACCCTAAAGCCTTCCAATCCTAAATCTGAAGCTCGTTAGAGTCCCAGGAGTAAGGGTGGGCGCATAATTTTTCGAAAATCAATGAACCTGACGGAAGCTGATATGAGTGGAAACTGAATATACTTGGATCACCCCTTCTAACAAACCTAATTTATTCAAGTATGGATCTTGTAAGGTCTCTGTACTCATCGAGCCGAGCCTTTTCCCTTCAGGTCTGAAAAGCTTGTGTCTGCTGTTGCTGAGACTGCATCTTCGATAACTCTGCAAGAGGCAGATAATTCATCAACTTCATCATTGCAAAAATCAATCAGTGCACAAACTTTGGGAGAGGCAGATGTTTCATCCTTGGAGAAGCTGAGCAACACTGCATCATTGCAAGAGTTGGTCACTGCCAGTCCTAGAACAGCACAGTGTTGTTACACCCTTGAAGGCCTTGATGGCTCATCGACCACTTCCCCATTCAGGCATGAGAAAACTGTTGCAGGTGTTGCTGAATCTCCACGTGCACAAGCTTTGCGAGAACTAGACCTAGAGCTAGATCGGTTCATACCAGAGGAGTTACACTTACATTGTTACTAGCAAATATGCTCGTGCGTTGCAACGGGAGAAAAAAAATATTAAATATTCATACAAAATGATAACATGAATGATACATATTTACTTTATGTTTTATGATTTTATAGTTTATAAGCTCCGATCCTTTCATTTTGACTCCAATTTTAACTCGCAGTTGGTGCCGGTGAGGTCATGTCGGCGCTGTTGGGGATTGTGACGTTCGTTGGCGCGGGGCAATGGAGCCCGTCAGGCCGCTTTGGACCAACGACTCCCAGACTTAGACATCACTGTGTCGTTCCATCAAATTGAACGGTTTAGCTCGCGCCTGCAAGAGACAAAATAGCCCCCGAGGTTCACCATAGAGTTCTAGTTTTCTCAAGGCGTTGCGCCGCTGCGAGGGTGTCAGTCGGCCACGGAGGAGAGCCACGAGCGTGCCAGCGCTGGTGCCGTCATCCACACGGAGTCGGGTAGGTCGGCCTCAGGAGAACGTGCGACGGGCGCGTGTACACCGGCCTCAGTGACGAGGATGCCGTTTCGTGCTCGAAGTGCTGCCTCTCCCTAACTCGACGTTGATGGCCTGCCTCAACGCCAGCCTCGTCTAGGCCGGCCTCACTTGCGTTTTCGTCATCTTCCCTCCCTTCGTCGCTAGCTATGCTTGCGTTGTCGTTGTCTTCCCGCTCCTCTCGTCGCCGTCCTTGCTTGCGCTATCGTTGTCTTCACTCCCCGCATCGCTGGCCGGCCTTGCTTCGGTGTCGTGGTCTTCCCGCTCCTCGTCGCTAGCCTTGCTTGTGTTGTCGTCATCTTTCCGCTTCGCGTTGGGCGTCGGGGCATCATCACCCTACCTACCCACGTCAGCCTCTCGCAATCCTACGCCATGGTCGTTGGTGCCTAGATCCTAGCTATCTCTCTCTATATATATATAGGGTTGATGGATTTTTTTCCTTTTTTATTTTTTTGTCTCTTGCAAATTTAAAACTCTATCTTATATGTCTTGCCTGTCCGACCTATTTTCTTTTCCTTTTTAGTTTCTGGTTTATTTTTCAAGGATACTATATCTAAACTTTTTTTAATCAATATTGGCCATTGACTCATAACGTATGAATTCTATTTAGATTAGGATTCCTATTCCTATCTATGCATGTTACATTCACAATGTTAGTTACGGGAGGTCATACCAAAAAATGGGGGGGTGAAATTAAGAGCTTGTATTTTTTTTCATGATTTAGCGTTGCCGCATATATATATCTTGTAACATACGTGTCCTATTCTTTTTTCCCTTTTCTCTATAGTTTACTTTTTTTCCTTTTTCAAATAAAGAGTCTTGTATTTATTTATTTTTCCTTTTTCTATATGGAGCTCGGTATTTACTTTTCCTTTTTCTATACGGATTTTTTTTCATGATTTAGCATTGCCGCACATATACACGTTCCTTTTTCATTACAGAGTCCCGGTATTTTTTTTTACTTTTTCTATATGGAGTCTGATATTTACTTTTTTTTCCTTTTTCTATACGGATCTTCCTTTTTCAATAAAGAGTCTGGTATTTATTTATTTTTCTTTTTTCTATACGGATTTTTTTTCATGATTTAGCATTGCCGCACATATACATATATATCATGTAGCATACGTTCATTTTTTAATACAGAGTCTGATTTTTTTTTTCTTTTTCTATATGGAGTCCGATATTTACTTTTTTTCCTTTTTCTAGGTTCATACGGTGTATTTTTTTCTTTTCCATTTTGTTGCGTCCTTATTTTGTTTTTTTTTTCATTTATCCCACATTTGCAAAGTTAGTTAGAGAAGTCCATACAAAAAGAATGGATGGACGAAAAAAAGAGTCTGAAATTTTGGCTTTTTATTAATATATAGATATAGATTCATCATCGGACGATGAGACCACAACGACAAGTCCAAGTCCACGAGCAGCGCAGCATACCGCCATTCCACGAGCACCACAGCATAACACCATTCCACGAGCAGTGCAGCATAACGCCATTGACAGCAGGAATCAATGGACAGTGCTACGTAACACCACTGATGGCACTCTGCCTTCAGCCTCATCCCTTGGGTCTAAAATTCTGAGCCGACATATTCCGTATTACTCTTACTGGTATTACATCAGGATGGATCGTCTGGGATCTTTCCGCACGTACCCTGATCTTGGTGGACCATTTCAGAGCTTACAGGAAGCTGAAGATACTATAGATCGCCATAATGATGAACTGCAGCGTCAAGCATGGTAAAATTCCATGGCTTTGTTCTAGCTTCATTTCTTTCCAGACTTTTTAGTATTTATCATCTATTCTGCACATGAGTCATGAACAGAACAAATAAACATTTAATATAATTTAGTGTTAAGTTGGTGTACTTAGCTTGGCACTTGGCACACCCAGCTGTGTCATCTCCTGTACTAAACAACAGTGAAACCAGAACAATTAGCCCCATCAATTGGTTTAGACAGTGGGGTAAGTGCAAGGTACCGCTAAGGTAAAGTCTTGGATGCCTAGCAATAACATCAATAGCTTATAGGCATGGCAAGTGGAGGTTTGGATATGCTTAGTTCTCTATTTTGTTTGAATTCAGTGGCTGTATTTTGCTTTACAGAATACTTAATATCAGTTATAGATTCTCCACTTTGAATGTTCCACTCTGCAATAAAGTACTAATGTTGTGGAATGCTGAGTATGAATTAGGCGCAAGCGCATTGTGCAAGAGAGAGCACCAGGTGGAGGTCCCTATCCGTCAACTAGAAAAATAAGTGAGGCTGATACCTACCGATATTTGGTTGAAGCTTTACTGGACCAGTATAATGAAGACAACAATCTGATTGGGGTTTGTTCCTTGCACCCCCTCCCCCCGTGCACACCCACACCTTATACTGATACGACCCTCTATGATCTTGTCTTAGGATCTTGCACATAAACTTGACGAAGATACCATGATGGAGCAATGGATTTATGAAGATCATTCATACTACTATCATTACAACTTCACAACAAAGAAAACTGAAGCTGGCGATATTTCCCTTGGCGCTTGCACTTTTTTTGCTGAAGTGTCACATAAGCTGGCAGAAAGTGCCTTGGAAGTCAATTGTTGCTGCAAGATGGATGATGAGGATAATGGTATGCATCTTGCCTTGCATTAACTTATAAGTGAGATGACAGTCACACTTGTTGGCACCATCACCGAGTTTCTTAAGAAGAAAGCCTTATGTTCTCAATAGTTTCATCAACAGAACTAGTTGCAGTCACCTAGCTGTTTATACATGTTGGTGATTTGACAGTTGACTGACTAGTGACTAATGCATTCTTTCTCAATGAAGGTTGGTGTTATGGTTGTCAAAACAATGGAAGTCATGGTATGAGGCACCCCAAGAATTCAGATGCCTACACAGGGGGTCATTTGGATGTATTTTTGGCATGCACTCTTGAGGAGCCAAGCAGCTCTGATGACGTATGACGATTCACTTTCATGTCATTGTTCAGGGCGAACTTTAAACATTTTTGTTAACTGCTTGTGATTGTTCCATTGTTTAGGAGGAAACCAAGGAGACAAGGCTAAGTAATATTTCCAAGGTATGAGTAGGCCGAGTCTTCTAATTGTGCTTGTTTCTAGGAAGCTACCCATGTATTGGCACAACTCACAGATAAAAAGGTGCTACAACTTTGCAAACTAGCAGCTGAGCAATGGAAATACAGATTCCCAAGAAAGAAGAAAAACATTGCCGACACCTGGTGCTCCATCTTCTTGATGGCAAGACAGGGCCTAGGATAATCCCTCTACTTCCTCTCTTCTCTTTGTAACCATTCTCATATAGGTCTCTCAAGACCTATCCCCTTGTAACCTGCACTCTTTATTCGGCCTTAAGGCATTTTTATAAAATTCAGGTGTGGAACGACTCCCCTGCCCCCGTTGACCGTAAAAAAAAAAGAAACCACAAGGTTGTGCTGAAGCTTTTGAAAGAAAAATACGTGGAAAGAAACTTGCAAAGGCACCAAATCGTAGAAGTAGGCGAGCTAATGTGCTCCTGGGACTCGGACTCGCAGTGCTCGCCGCCACAGCCACCACGGACGCGAACTCCACTCCGCACGCCAATGGTGGTGCACGGCGGGTCTAGCGGCCTACAGACTGCGGTGTCTGGGTGCTACACGGGCCCACTGTTCAACACGGTGGTGGGATTGGGCCTGTCGCTGGCGCTAGCAGGTGGCGGCGGGCGCTCAACATTCGATCGTGACTAGAAACCCAGGCGCGGCGTTGCCGCGCCCCACCTTGAGCATGACACCAGCCCATGAAGGCATGGCACGAACCAGTGGAACAGCATGTGCCATGTGACACATTAACTTATAGTAATTATGTTCAACTATGTTATTTAGAACATATGTGTCAATGTGTGTATGTCGTATATGGAGCATATGTATATTTTTTCTAGAATATATGTCTCTGAACATTGATATCTTGAGTTATGGTCTTTGAACTACTATAAATGTTAAAATGAAATCATTTCACTGATCAATTTCTTATAGGTGGGCTGGACCTTAAAAAAAATTCCCTGTATTTTTGTAAAAAATGTGGGCCATCTTTATCATTCAAAATCTATGATTTTATTAACAAGCTTGATGTAATTAAACCTATTGGTAAAAGTTCAATTGTGTAAGTAGAGAACACCTTGAATTGGCTCAGGTAGAAAACATGAAAAGATTAAAAGCTAAGTCATTGTGATTCTTCTGAAAGGCTGTTAAACACAATTTTTTTTTTACCGTTGTAAACATGAAGGTAGTATTTGCACATACAAACCATGTGATCTGCTATCATAAGCTCCTTACTCATTGTAAGTAAATAAAAAAATTGGACTTTCAAAGCTCTTTGTCGCTAGGGAGAACATTTTGAATCTCATGCATCAACCCAAAAGTTTTTGAGGAATTGTGCGGCCCTGCAAAGGAAGGGGGTTCATTTAAGTTAGATTGCACCTCCTAAGTTAAGCTAAACAAATTGAATTGATTGGCACAGCTAATTGGATAGCAATGCTAAATTAGAAATGCTATGTATAATAGAATTGTAAGAGAAAAGTTTATTCGATTTTTTCACCTTGTATGGTTATATAAGAGCCTAACATAAATGTTCTTTTTTCATGATGACTACCATGGACGACCATTTCTTACTGCTATGTATATTCACGCAAGGTTTAGATTTTGGAAGACAAAACTGAGATGTAAAATGCTACATGTTCAGACTGTTGTTAAACTGGTTCTTAACCAGCTATATAGTGCTTTCAGACTTGAATAAATCAATTCTTTTAGAGGAAAAGGGAAAATAATGCTAACCTTCATGGAATTGTTTTTATTTAAATACACACATGTCCAAGTTCTGCCAGTCTGATTGATTATTTAAGAACAGTCAATGAGAAGTAAATTAAACTGATCACATCAACAGTACAGTTCCCAAATGGCACAATAGAATATCCTGAATCATAAACCATACCAGTTCTCTGAACATGCTGTGCATTCTAGAAAGCAAAACAAAAATATCTTGCGATAGTAATGCAGCAATGTCCTCTATAATCTTTGGTTTTCATTGTGCGTTTAGCTTCACAATTAAAATAAAGGGAGACCCAAGTCAACCAACAAGGGAGTAAAATAGAAAATGCTACGATGACACTGGCAAACATGTGCCATCATATTCTTCTTACACTTCCAATAGGTTTGTGGTAGAAATTATACTCCAATGTCGAATTAATGTACGATAGCTTTGCACAGATGAACACATCTTGTTCAATTGCATTTAATAAAAGGGACGCGTATATAATAGAAGAAATAAGCAATGTTTGCATTCACCAGGATAGCAGGATATCCTCACGGGCATATTGTCAAATATACTGTATGCGGCTTCCATGTTGACATCTACCAGGCAATAGAGATTGATGGTGGTCGGAAGCGGATCCCTGACCTTGGCACGCGCCTCGCAAGCTGCCACGTCGTGGGCCATGGCCATGGCAGGGCGACAAGGTGGGCACGTCGCGGTTGCTCCCCGGCGTGGGCGCGGCGACTTCACTCACACGAGCTCGGTGGACTCTTGACGCACGGCGGCGCGCGTGTGGGCAGACTCCGAAGCCGTCACAGCAGGATACAACATCGATCGAACCTAAGGTTGCAGCGGGGGCCTCCGCCCGTGGATTCCTATCTCGCCATTGTTGCTCTGCTTTTCTCCGCTGCCCGCTCTGGTAGCTCGGCGCGTGGGGCTGGGCCGCTGCTGCGAGGAGGGGGTCACGGGTAAAGATGGCCCCGCACGGCACGGCACGGGCACGGGCACGTCTCAACACGACACGGCAAGGCACGCGCACGATAAGGCACGCGTGCCTGCCGTGCCGTGCCGTGCCTATCGTGCTACCGTGCCAGAACTCCAGCACGAGCACGGTACGGCTAGAGCTGGAGCGTGCCGTACCGTGCCGTTGGGCACGCCAGCCCGCCAACCCGTTCCAGCACGACACTCATTTTTTCACAATTTTCACAGTTCACAGATCCAAATCAAGTCACAGCACTAGTTTCATCAAAAACATCAAAAGAACTCAAATTTTCACAACTTTGATAGTCCACAGATCCAAATCATCCAACAAGACACGTAACCATCAAACAAAAGACACAGATAAAACAAAAGAGAGCTTGTGCAATGGCTGTCTCATTAAAAACCTGTCTAGGTAAAACTCACCCTTGTGAGAAACCCTAGACAGAGAAAAAAAGTGCAGCCAAGCTCCAGTTTAATTGCTCATTGTTCATTACATCACAAGTTCCAAGTTCAAATCAGTTCTTGGTCCTAATCATTATTACAGACCATTAAAAAATGTCTAATCGAGATATTGATGCTCAAAGGCATCACAAAGATCCTTGTCCTCCACCATATGTTGTAGCCGTGCTGCTGCCGCCTCCCAGTCCTTGATGCAAGTGAGTGCCTCCACGGTTTCAGGGTTCAACCGCCTCCGTCGTTCTTCAATGATCCTGCCAGTCAAGCTGAAGGTTGCCTCTGAAGAAATGGTAGAAACAGGCACACTAAAAATGTCTTTAGCAAGGGTTGAAAGAACTGGATAAGTAAGTTTATGCTGATGCCACCAATGCAAGAGGTTAAAGTCATCATCCAACTGACTGACTGTATCACAGTCCAGGTAGGCAGTGAGTTCAGAAGCAGAACTGGTAGAAGATGTTGCATGAAGCAATGCAGTAGCAGACATAGACCTAGACAAATCAAGACTAGAAGGAAGAATGTCATCATCATCATAAATGTCATCCCAAGCAGTTCTCTTCTTACCTGATAGTGTTGGAGGGACAACCCTTTTCTCCCTGACAGAGCCATACAGATCATCATATTTATGATACAACTTGAAAAGAAGAGCTCTAATCTCAACCAACTTATTACTATAATCAGCATCAGTAATCAATTGCAACTTCCTAATCACTTTGTTAAAACCTTTAATCTTAGCTCTAGGATCCAAGATAAATGCAATACAGTAAAGATCAGGTATTTGTTTCCAGTATTTGTTGTACTTATCAATCATAGGTTGCACAACAGGTCTAATATGTTCATCATTTTGAAACTTATGCAAATGTATAGCAATCCTAACAATGTGATGAACCATAAGAGGAGCAGTAGGATAATACACACCAGACAAATCAACTGTTGAGTCATAAAACAGTTCAAGAAATGCCATGATTTTAGTTGCCATAGCCCAATGATCACGAGTCAACAGAAATGCACCATCTCTAGGTCTAGGATAATTAGACTCAATAAAAGTATTAAAAGATTCCTTGTGAGGTAACAGATGCTTAAGTATCAGATAGGTAGAGTTCCACCTAACATCCATATCCAATCCAAATTTCCTAGGTCTAATACCAGATGCCATGCAGAAACTCTTATATGCAGCAATTCTTTGGTTAGAAGAGTTGATGAATGATATTGCAGTTCTGAAACAATCAAGCATAGGATTAACAATAGCTAGAGCCTCCTTAACTATCAGGTTAATGATATGACAAGCACAACGTTGATGCAAAAACATATCAACACCCAAATACTCCTTAAGCACAGGTTTCATTTTATCCATAGCTTTGTTATTAGCAGATGCATTGTCCAAAGTAACAGAAAAAACCTTGTTCAATATACCAAACTCATTAAGCACATTAGCAACACGTTCAGCAATGTTCTCAGCATTATGTGACACATCAATAAGCCTTAACCCCAGCACCCTCTTTTCAAGTTGTCAATCAGCATTAATGTAATGAGCAACAACACTCAAGTAATCCTCTTTAGCATTTCTAGACCAAATATTAGAAGTAATAGCAACAGAAGTAATAGCATTATTTTTCAAAGCATCTATCAGGTTATTACGCTTATCAGTGAAGTACTTAAACAGATCTCTAGTTGTTGTTTGCCTAGAAACAGGTTTAAACCTAGGGTTATGAGCCTTTGTGATGTACTCTTCCCAGGCCTCATTTTGCCCAATACAGAGGGGAAGATCTAGCCTAGCAAGCAAACGAACAAGCTCTAAACGAGCCATATCAGCAGAATAATCCCAGTTACGAACAATACCGTCCCTAGTGAAAGTAATGTGAGACTGAGTCATACGATCAATCTCACGCTTTTTAGGGCAACTATCCACATGACGAAGGAGATGGCCCGTGCCAAACCTAGACATAGCACTGAACTCCTTCTTACAGTGTTTACAGATAGCCCCATACCTGAAATCCTTGCCGTTTACCTTTTTTGTGAGTGCAGTGAAATCATCCCAGCATGCAGAGGTCGACTTCCTGACCCTGGGCGGCCTGGCATCGCCGCCAACGCCCTCGGCCTCACCTTCGCTGGCTGCATTTGCCTGGCCGTCACCGGCAGGGCCGGTGTTGCCGGCAGCAGCAGCCAACTCTAGCTCAGCATGAGTCCGGTTGAACAGCTCGGCGGCAGCGGCACGCCCGAGACCGAGAAGCTCCTCGGCATCACCAGCGAGGTCCTCCTCGTCATCTCCACGCATCTCGCAGAGACGCAACTCATCGTTCATGGTCATGGAGTGACCGGTCCTGATCTCCTCCACCTCGTCGGACGACATCTCGTCGCCGCCGTTCTCCGGTCCCTCGACGGCTTCAAAACACCCGCAAAAAAAGAGTGTTAGCACACAGATCCGGGGGTCAGAGCTTAGAGGAATCAAGAACATCAGATCTAGGGTTAGGAAATACTCACCTCTACGGCCGGAGCACCAGAGACAACGACGACATCGACGTACAGATCCGGCACCCTGGTTCCTCGACGTAAGCTCACGGAGCCCCACAAGTGCCGGATCCAGACGACGGGGATGAGGAGGGAGACGAGAAAAATACGAAGAGTTCAAGATGTGGATGAGGAGGTGCCTACATCGTCGGTCATGGAGGCAGACGAGAGGTGTAGGAGATCGGTCGTGCTCGTGCCCGTGTCGGCCGCCGGCCAGCGGGAAGACGAGAGTACAGAGGAGTGAGGAGATCGGCGGGCGGCGGCTAGGGTTAGGGTTCCAGAGAGGGAGCGAGTGAGGAGAGAGTGATTAGGGTTCGTGGCTGGGGGGGGGGGGGGGGTCGCCGCGGCGCTGGGATTTATACTCCCAGCGTCCCAGGGGGGTGCGCCCTCCAACGGCTAGGATGGCAGGGACGCCCTCCATCCAACGGCCGTGCCGCATCGGGCCAAGGCACCGTGCTGAGGCCGTGCCTGCCGTTGGAGCGGGCCGTGCCAGTGCCGTGCTAGCGGGCTGATATGGTAGCCCGAGCACGGGCACGGTGGCGGGCCGGGCTGGCACGAGCACGTTGTTTGCGTGCCGAGCCGTTTTTCGGGCCGTGCTTTTTCGTGACGGGCTCGTGCCAGCCCGAAAAAATCGGCCCGTTTGGCCATCTTTAGTCACGGGGAATCCGAGGATGAGGGGGCGGAACCCCACCTCGGCGGACCAGGATCATGTGCAGTTGCTACTGCTAGTGCAACATAAGCAGTAGCAATATCTCAGCCATTCAAGTGCCAAGCAATGGCCAGGATCGGAGCCCCTCTCTCTTCCTTTTTTTTTCTCCCTGCTATCGATCTCTGTTTTTGGAGGGCACGAAAGAGTTTGCGCAGTTTTCAGCTGAGTTTTGAGCCACAAAATATTTTTCAAAAATCCAAAAAATCTAAAATCATGGTAAAAAATTAATATTTGTCTATGTAATAATTTCTCAACATATACATTTAAGTAAAAATAAAATCAATTTCCCCATATTTCATTTTACCTAAAGTCGTTTTCTAGCCGAACAAATTTTAAAAAACTATTGCACACGTAGATGACTTTGTATACTAGCAAATACCTTCGTATGTTGAACGGACGTGCTCATGTCACTTGATATAGCAAAAGAATGAAATTAATCACATTTAATTTTTTTATTCCACTTTAAGATATTGCACCAAATATCCCATTGACGTACTTAGGGGGTGTTTAGATTCTAGGGTGTAAAATTTAAGATACGTACAAAATATCGGATGTCACGTAGGGTGTCGCATGGGGTCTATTCGGAAACTAACAACAAAAACAAATGACAGAATCCGTCTGTAAATCATGAGAAAAAAATTATTAAGTCTAATTAATTCATTATTAACACATGTGTTAGTGTAGCAATTAGTTTGGCAAAATATATGCAAACTTTGTAATTAGTTATTTTTAACTACATTTAATGATTCATGCATATATCCAAACATTAGATGAGAACATAACGAGAGACTTGAAGATCAAGAACCCCAAACATGGAAGATTTTGTTTATTTTTTGTGTGTAAATTGTAATGTATATCGGAGGGACATGAGGCAAAGATACGTGTAAGGCTAGATAACGAGCCAGTTCAGCTCGACTCGTTTTGGCTCGTTATGATACGAGCTAGCTCGACTCGGCTTGACTCGTTAAAAGCTTGAGCTGGGTCATTAAGCTCGCTAGCCAGGTATAATAAAATTATAAAATATAAATATTTACATTTATCTAAAGCTTTATAATAATAGTAATAATAATAATAATAATAATAATACAAAAGTCAAATATCCAACCTTCTTAAATTGAACAAAAATTAATATGTGCTAATATATATACTATAATATAATAATATACAAAAAATAATACAAGTTATGCTTCTTTTTTCTTTAAAAGATTGACTTGTTTGGCTCGCGAGTGCTCGCGTTGGATCGTTATAGCTAATGAGCTAAAATCTTGGTTCGACTCGGCTCATTATCTTAACGAGCTGAGTCGAGCCGAGCCAACCACGAGCCGAGCGAGTTTTTCGTTCAGCCCATACATGAACCGAGATGGACGCGAGAGAGTGAGTTGGACGAAAAAATGTAATTTTATGTTTACTTTTTAATATTATATAGGTATAGATTTTTTAGATTTAGTGTGGTTATATATTTTTTTTATAACTATATGTTTCCTGTAATGATATGTTTTTTCCGTTTTCATATTTGTTGGTGACGCATAAAATCCTTCTTGCAGTGCCAAACATTAACACACACCCATAGGCCATAGCACACGGGGGAGAAAAAAAATGGGAGAGAGAGGGACTCCAATCCTGGCCATTGCTTGGCACTTGGATGGCTAAGATACTGTTACTGCTTATGTTGCAGTAGCAGTAGTAACTGCACTCGATCCTGATCCCACCTCGACGGCCCGAGAAGGTTCAGGATGGCTGGAATTGGATCAACGACTAAAGCGAGTATGAAGAATCATGACCCTAGTTGGTTTCGGTGATTAACGACAATTAGAGATTATTATGGCTAACGTGTGTTTTGCAGAGGCTATGCGTAGCTTAGCCATAGTGATCAAGGAGAATGAGCTCTAATGGTCATCACTTAGCCCCCAAGATGGATATCATTTCGGTTTTCAAAAAGACATGATGAAGACCCTAGAATAATAGGCTAAGTGCCATAAGAAGATGAAGGGCACTTAGAATTAGATAGGGCTTCTCTTTTTACCTTTGACCGTACTATTAAGAGGGATTGAGATTAGTAGCTTGACTTAGGAAAGCTTCATGACTTAGGTGTGGTGCACACTTGACTTCCTTAGCTCTAAGCAAGACTACGTTGACCCTAAGATAGACTAGAACATCTTCCATATTCATCGCGACGAAAAACGAAGTTGATAGATTTGTTTTCTGGGCGTCGGACGCTCCTAGCAGCGGCGCCGGACGCTGTCCGTCGGCGTCGGACAGAGGCGTCGGACGCTGGGTGGTTGAGTCCACAGCGTCCGTCGACCTTCCAGTGGGGATGTTTTCTGGCTAAGTTTTTCAGGGTTCGTCGGACGCTGTCCGTCGTCCAGGCGTCGGACGCTGGAAAGAGCGTCCGTCGACCTTCCAGAGAGGGTGTTTTCAGCCCGAGCCAGAGTGTAGCGTCGGACGCTGGGGATGAGCGTCCGTCGCCCAGTGACGTAGCGTCCGTCGCTGGGAACAGTGTGTCAGAACTAGCCGTTGGGCAGGGCGTCGGACCGTCCGTCGCCCAAACTATGAACAGAAACTAGCCGTTGGGGCATGCAACGGACCGTCCGTCGCCTAGTCGACAGAGCGTCCGTCGCCAACTTAAAATGCCATCCCGAGGCAGTTTTCAGAGGGTCTATTTATAGCCCCTCCCACTTCTCTCCCACCTCGCCTTTGCTCATTTGAGTTGCTGAGTTCGTTGAGAAGGTTGGGAAGTGAGCAAGAGCCCTAGAGAGAGAGAGAGAGAGTGATTCGCGAATCCATCCATCCTCTCTCTAGTTCATCCAAGAGTTCAAGTGTGCATCCTCTAGTTGTGTAGCTTGAGTGAGTCAAGCGAAGATCGAGGCTTGTTACTCTTGGTGATCGACATCACCTAGACGGTCCGGTGGTGCTCGGAGGAAGGTGATCGTCGGAGGATTGTTGGCGGCCCTTCTCCATCGACGTTTGTGATCGGTTGTGGGCGATTCACCGAGCCGGAGTGGCGAAGAATCAGCCCATAGAGAGCACTCATCCCTTGCACGGGATTGAGGGGGAGCTATACCTTGCGAGGTGCTCCAACGAGGACTAGGGGGGAGTGTCGACTCCTCGATACCTCGGCAAAACATCGCCGTGTCAAGCATCTCTTTCTCTAGCTCTTTACTACCGCATTACTTTCCGCACTTGTCATTCTTTTCATACTAGAATTGTGTAGGAAGTTTTCGCTTTCCATTGACTTGCTACCGCTTTCTAGCTAGGACACACAAGCGGTAGGCACTAGGGGGTTAATTGGCTCTTTATAGGTTTAATTCTTGTTTAGAAATTAAAAAGAGCCCAATTCACCCCCCTCTTGGGCATCTTGATCCTTTCAGAGTAGCAGACCCGACCCAAACTGCAGTCGGACGGTCTATATCGCAAGCTGGCTCGATCCAACGGTGTGCGGGTTAATGGGCGACGTGGCACGATCCGCTACCGCGGTTTCTCCTGCAGATTCGTTATTAGAATATTGCCCGATCGACGTAAGAGGTGTGCGCGGTCAGTCAGGCTTTGCACACAGTTGATCTGAGGAGAGACACGTGCAATACCAGGGTTCCAAAACCGGTTTGGACCCTACATGATACATTTAGCAAGATTAAGGACCCGAAGATCTGGTTTTAAAAGTACATGGACCTATTTGAAAATACAAGAAAAGTTTAAGGACTCTCAATGGATTTCACTCTTTAATTTGCTACGAAGCACATGGCAGATGTATTCAACAGTGTACTGGCTAACCCCAGCATATATTGTGGTCCTCACTTAGGTCGTCAAGCTCAAATTCCCTACTAAGATCAAGTATAACATTTGACTTATAGCCAAGCAAATGTTGATGTGGAGGAAATAGAAGAGGAGAGAGAGCAGAGCTTGACTCTCATGCAAACACCAAGCTAGACACAGAAGCATAGATATTAGATAATAATGTGCCTAAGTAGTAAATATTGTGAGGATGAATAAGAAGACAACATATCATATGCAACCCAGCTTCGTGTGCAACCTATGCAACCACCAATTAAGGACACAAGATCTAGATCAAACGTCTGAGAGTTTTTTCACTTAAACCCCTGCACCTATGGGTTTAAATCTAACCCGTGTGTATCCACATAGGAGGGTTTAAGTGAAAAAACTTCAGACATTGGATCTAGATCTTGTAGCCTTAATTGATGGTTGCATAGGTTGCACACAAAACTGGATTGCATATGATACGTTGCCGAATAATAAAGGGAAACTTTTTAGAGCCAAATAAGTGACAAATTATTGTATAACTTGACTCTAATAGCTTGATTTATAGGCAAGCACTTGGCTCTATTATTGACCTTGCTCTAATTAAGATCCCTGATGGGTTAGAACAACAACAATTATGGATACCTAAGAATTCCGTTCCTGTACAATCTAGATCCGATCCCTTAGGCGAGTCTCAATGGAGTTTCATGGAGGATTTCATGCACGTTAAATAAGGTTTCACATCAACAGTTTTGCACTTTTTGCATGAAATGATGAGAGAGAGAAGAAAGGTTTCATGGTGATGAAACTATATAGTGTTGTTTCCAAAACGTTGGAAACCGTGTAAAATCCTCACTGAGAGCCTTTCTTAGCTTCACGGGATACATACATGCATACATTGGCCCTGTTTGGATCCTAGGGCTAGAGCTAGTTTGGGCTAGTTTGCAGCCAACTAGCCCACCCCAAAAAACTAGCTCCCCAAAGAGGTGATTATTTGGGCTAGTTTGGGCTGATTGTGGTGGAATGTGGGACCCACCTTATATGCAACTACAAAAAATGTTATAACTAACAAACCAAACATCCAAATAAAATTCTGATTACACCATTGAATTTGTTACAATAAATACTTTAAAATAAGATCCCACATGGATATATTTGGATGATTTGTAAAAATAATTTATTATTAAACTAGCTCAAACTAGTTTTGAATCCAAACACCTCCTTGGCTAGAGCTAGTTTGAGCTAGTTTACAAACTAACTCTAACTTCTAGCTCTAGTTGAGCTAGAATGATCCAAACAGGGCCATTGCATAAGTACATTGCACCGTATGGCCTGGGCCACCTGGAAGAAGTCCCAAAAATACATGGGCACCAGGACTCTATGCATCAAAATCTAGGAAGAAGTTCCAAACCAACACGGGCACCAGGTCACGAAGCTAAGACTTTCGCACCACCCTCGCATATCATGTAAATGACTAACCATCTTTTGCTGCAAATAGAAAGCCAATGTCTTTCTGAGTGTCGAAAGACTTGTCAGCAAGTTAACATTCGACGAAGCAATAATGCTCAACCTAAGTCCCTACAAAATGCACTCTATCAACTCAGGTGCATTTTCACGTGACTTCTCCATCTTTCACCAGGTGGCATCGCCATCTACATTGGCTTCGCCTTCGCCAAGCTCTTCGGCATGAGGAGCTCCACCATCATCTTCGGTGACTTCACAAACATCGCCTCAACATTTTTCAGGAGGGCCTTGGCCAAACTACTTTGCAGGAAGGCCTTCGTCGAAACTGTGATGACTAGCTTCATTGACACCTTCGTCGTCTACACCAACATCACCTCCACCAAGAAGCTTTGAAAGAGGGTCATCGGTAGGAGGGGCTTCACCATCATCCTTGACCATTTCAACGGATCAAGAGACTCCGTTAGTGCCTTCGACTTCAACGCCTACAATGGCTCCTCCCCGTCACCAAGCTTGATGGGCTACGTCAACTCCATCGACAGCAGGGCCCACCACACCTTCGTCAAACACTTCAACTCGAGGGGCTCATCAACGGCTTCGCTTTGAACAACTACTTCCACTACTACAAGTCTACAACTATGTTGCCAACATCAAGCATAGCTATGGGCTCGATCATGAGCACCAACCCAGAGGCGCTAGGGGAGCACACTGGAGGACTAGCCAATCCGGAGTGAGAAGTGTTTTGTTTGATGCTCATGACCAATGGCCCGAGGCCTCATAACAATCTTCGGTTGTGCCTACTTCGACAACATCAACTACCCCAACCATGATGACTCGAGAGGACACTAGAGGTGGAGGCCTCGAGTACAAAGACCTACACACCGAGAAGACACCACAAGCAAATGCCTCGGAGGTGGAGACCTGCGTGTTGGGAAGACACGAGAGGCGGAGGCCTCGGATACGAAGACCTACACATTGAGGAGGCCCCAGAGGCAAAGAACTACGCACATGGATGAAGCTGACTAACCTTGCTAGAGAAGTAGTAGAGGTAGCAGAAGCCCGAAGGTGAAGACATTTGGGAGACTGAGGCACTTGGAGCTAGATGCCCCTAGATTAGAAACACATATAGGCTAGAGTTGTGCGCGTGCTCTTTTCTCCTTACTTTTTTTCGCACATGGTTTTTGGGATGGAGTTTTTAGTGACCTGCGCACATATAGGTTGCGAAGGGTAGTCCTCGCAACCAGTTTTTGAGTTGTATTGTGCCTCTTCTTCCTATATGAGAATCTACTTGGTGAAGTAGTACCAGCCATAACCTATTAGCTGAGGGGGTACTTTTGGGGGAGTCAATATTTGTATGGGCCAATTCCCCGGAAGAGGCCCAATAGGGGCTTCTATAGTGGCTTGTCCATTTCAACCCCACCAAAGGGTCACATGTAAATTACCACTCGCCTATATATAATACTAAGAGCATTATGGTGGGGGCTCTGGCTCTCTCTTCTTTCGACTTGGTTTGAATACCCCTATCATCTCTCCCTGTCCGGGAGTGACTTTCCCAACATCCACAATTTTAGTAGTGTTCAAAATCATAGTTTGTTCTCAAATGTGGTTGAGCATAATAACAGAATTAAGTTTGGAGCTCGACACTGGTTCAATAATTATATCTTCAACCAAAATACTTGAATGTGTTGATGAAACTAATCAATAAAGTTAAAGCTCTACTCGGTGACCAAAAAGATGTCATGTCAAAAATATAATGTAGATATTGACCGAGTCAAATGTACATTATCCTAATAAATGATTGTTGAAGTTCAGACTTGTAAGTATATCTGCTATTGCCTCATAATCAGACAAAAAACAGCTTGCCAAATTTTTAGGTTGATTGTTCTCGATAAATCTTTAAGAGTCGTTGTCCTTATCTTTTCTATCCCACCCTCTGCGCATAGAGCTTGAAAGACACATGTGGTATGCCTCTTGTCACGAGCTGCTAAAATAATGTTCTGTCCATGAAAAATGTTGTCCTTCTAGGAAAATTCTTAATCGACTTACATGACCTTTCTGAAAGAGACATATCGATAAGTATCATATCAGAAAATGATCATTTACAGTATTCTAATAAATTAATTGCATAATTGAACATAGTTTCAATAAAATGAGCCCTAAAGTTCCCAATTCAGTAAAGAACTCATGAGCCTCTTTCAGATAACCTCTTGATTCCAGAAAATGGGAAACACTGCCATATACAAGAATAGGAACCGACGTCCATGTATTAGAATACATAATGATTAACCTAGGAGGTGATCAAGCTTTCGGTAGATAGCAGACCTCATCAAGGAGGGGAGGCCTGTCTTGGGAAGCGTGAGGCTAGACAATTTATTCTGACAACTCAAGCTAGGTGAGATCTACGACCCTGACCCCAACTTGTGCTAGAAGAACGACAAGGATGTGCACATGTCCCATGCCATAGTATTTATTGGGCATGTGGTTCGATATGGTAGAGCTTATCTTGGGGGATTTAGGCGTGTCTTCTTTGACCGTGTGCGTAGGCTGACCACCATAAACATCGATATCTGATGAACGACCGGCGAGTAATGGAAGAGTATGTACTAGCTGTACATAACAAGCAAAGACAGATCATCGATTGCTTATTGGTGTTGTGCTACTATAAACCAAGGCAGAACAAATTGAACATACACACATACACACTTACTATTATGACTGTGGACCGGTGTATGATCGATAACATATGGGAAGAAGGCATGCATAAACTGAACTTGTATGTCCTCCATGTAGAGTTCAGAGAGATCATCGATTGTTTATCTACCTGTGTAGTCTACGCTGAATACATTTGCTGCACATGGCCTTTTGCTTAGCGCCTTTCTCTATGTATATTGCTTGGTTGCACATTTCTGAAACTCCATCAGGGATACCATCTCTATGTATGTATTTGACATTACATTAGGACATCGCATAAGTTGATTTACAGGTTTTGGCTTGTGCTAATTTTTCTGATAGATATAAATTGTAACTTTGCTAAATGTAGGATATGATTTTTCTTATTATTTTGGCATTATTATATTTAGTCATTATCATATGTTCAAATACTTGTCATTCATGTCCCTTGGAGTCGCTTGTGTAGTTTCTGAAAATATTTCGCGTGCACTACTGTGTTCTGATTGCACAGTGCATTTTTTCCTTTACATCAAGCTACTTGGCTTTTGGCTATTAGTGCATTGTTCGTGCTTTGGCTGTTAGTGCTGGTTTGTGCTTTGTCTGTTAGTGCTGGTTTGTGCTTTGGATTTTAGTTCACTATTATGTTAGTTTTACTTGTTTTTCCCCTGTTGAATGTAGGATATAAACTGCAATTCTTATTACACTAGGATGACAGTTTGTTTGCCTGTTACTAGCAAGCTACCCATGTATTGGCACAACTCACATATAAAAGGAACCACAAGGTTGTGCTGAAGCTTTTGAAAGAAAAATACGTGGAAAGAAACTTGCAAAGGCACCCAATCGTAGATCCATGGGTCATTAGATCACAAAAGAGAATTCCTTGGTCTCTGCCAGGCATAAGTGTTGTCTTGCTTACTTAAGTGTACCATTTAGGAAAATGGTAGAAACACAAGTGTCAAACATGATTCTTATGTGTCCCTATGGTAAACTTTTAAGTAGTCATATTTTTGTTTATTCTATAGTTTTTTGGAGTGTTAAGAATGATAGTCCTTAAGCTGCACAAAAAATAGCAACTATGGTGAATGTGTGGCTGTTGGTGAGCCTTTTGTTTGTAAGGGATCACATTTATGATTAAGAGGACCCTACATATTTTTCCCAGCAGTCATTCACCAACTCTTGAAAAGAATAAGCGAATAAACATAGCTAAAGTTTTTGCAGGTATGGAGGTCCTTCTGCAGCAGTGGAGCCATGTTTCTTCTTTCATGAGCCCATTGCTTTGTCTTAGCAGCAGCAGCGCAATGTTCTCATTCATTTTCCCTCAAGTCATTGTTCCCCTATTAGAACCTAAAACCTTGGAGATGTTGGATAAATGTTGGACACGAGTTACAACTAGTCATGGGCCAACTGCTTCCCCTATGAGCCCTGACATGTCCCTCGACCCTCCGGATGTGTAGTCTCTGACCGTAATCACCATCAGTCTCCATCAACAATATTACAATGAATACACGATTGGAAGGTAGTAAGGTGGTGACGTGGATGAAGGGGGTAACTTGGTGGCCCCATGCATCCGTAAAGAAGCGAGATGACAGTCACACTTGTTGGCACCATCACCGAGTTTCTTAAGAAGAAAACCTTATGTTCGTAATAGTTTCATCAACAGAACTAGTTGCAGTTACTTGGCTGTTACTAGCATATGTTTATACGTATTGGTGATTGGCAGTTGACTGACTAATTGAAAGACCTTGTTTGGTTTTGAGTAATTGATGAAACCTATGAACTAACCCTTGTACTAAGTGTATGATTAAGATAGGGTGGTTCACCTTGACACATGAAGCTAGAAGGATGACAATGATGCATTGATCAAGTGCTTCATGGACTAAGGAAAAGAAGAAAGAGAAAAACAAAAATGGGCTCAAGGCAAAGGTATATCATAGGGCCATTTTTGGTTTAGTGATCAAGACACTATAGAGAGTGTGATCACATTTAGGATTGATAGACGTACTATCAAGAAGGGAAAATTCGTTTCGATTGCGGTTATCAAGTGCCACTAGGTCATTTGCATTGCATATCTAAAATGAACCTAAGTGACACAAACATGAACTAAAATCCAAGGTAAATATATTATAAAAGCTAACACAAGTGAACAAAGACATGGATCACAAGGTGTTAGCACATGGAAGCTTGGAAAAGAAGTAGAGGCTCGGTTTGGAACTCAGAGGGGCTCCGGACGCAAGGTCCGGACGCAGGCAAGATGCCAACCGGACAAATGGACGTGCCTCCAGAAGCACACCCTAGCCTCGGCTGAGTCAGAGCAGGTGGACCGGACGTTGATCAGAGTCTAGACTCGGACTCCGAACCCGTGTCTGGAGGATTGGAGCTTCCTGGATGCTCTCTGCATAGCATCCGGACGCTGAGTGCGGTCCAGACACTAGGCACCGGACCATCGTCCGGAGCTCAGGAGCTCTCTGGATGCTCCCTAAGTTGGATCCGGACGCAAGAAAAAGAAGCATCAGACGCTACTTTTCCCTGGGTCCGGAGTCGACACGTCAGCGTAGGAAGGGCGCCAACGGGCGAATTCAAATCGGCAGAGGGTCCAGACGCATGCACGATGGTCCGGACCCCCTGTGCATCTTGCGTCCGGAGCTACGCAGGAAAGCAAGAATGAGGAGCAAAATGGCTAGCTCGGTTTGGGTCGCTATATAAGTGTTGTGGCCGGCTCCTAGGGCTCTCTCTTGCACCTCCTATTCATTTGACACACTTGTGCTTGCTTGAGATAGCCACCCAACTCATCTCTCTTTGCTTCAATTGCATTCTTGTGAGAGTTTGAGTGAACCAAGTGCATTGATCATTGCATTGCATCTTAGTGGCACTTGGTCATAGTCATCGCCGTGAGATTTCTTGTTATTCTTGGTCTTTGCCAACACCTAGACGGCTTGGCGATTGAGGAGAAGCTTCGGCGCAATTGGTGATTGTTTGCGGCCGGCTTCGACGATTGTGAGAGGGCTTGTACCCACCTCGGCGGAGCGCCAAAGGGTAACTCTAGTGGATTGCTCGTGTCACTGAGTTACTCTCATTTGGGTGGATTCTTGTGGCGCCCGAGTTAGTGGGCTAGGCTTGTCATTGCCTATTAGCCACCGAATCACCACTTGAGTAGTCAACACAACGGGGACTAGCTTGGTGGCAACCAAGTGAACCTCGGGAGAAAAATCAATTGTCATCTTGTCTCCCGGCTACTCTTTGGTATTCATTGTGATTGGTTCATCCTATTGACATTCATACATCACAAGGCATCGGTATAAGAATCACCTCCTCTCTTGTATTTACTTCTTCCATATCTTGTCTAGTTAGCTTCTTTAGTAGTTGTTCTTGCTAGCTTGTGCTAAGTGCTTTAGGTTCTTGCTATTGTTTGATAAACACTTAGTTAACTAGAATTGCATTGGATAGGTGGCTTTGCACCCCAAGTATAGATAGAGCAAAAAGCTTCGCTTAAGTGTTATCTAACCTTTTGCTCTAGTGATTTATAAAATTTTATTAGGCTATTCACCCCCTCCTCTAGCCATCTAGGACCTTTCACTAATGCATTATTTCTCAATGAAGGTTGGTGTTATGGTTGTCAAAACAATGGAAGTCATGGTATATGAGGCACCCCAAGAATTCAGATGCCTACATAGGGGTCACTTGGATGTATTTTTGGCATGCACTCTTGAGGAGCCAAGCAGCTCTAATGATGTACGATGATTCACTTTCATGTCATTGTTCAGGGCGAACATTAAACATTTGGGGAATTTTGCTACTGGATATTCATAATGAACTCTCTTTGTTGTTGGACACTGAAAATAGTGAGATTTACTGAAGGACACTCCGTTTTTTATTAAATTTGCTTGTGGACATCATGCCCAATAAATCATTTCAAAAAAATTGATATAAAATCATATAAGTACCCAAAAATTATACTATAAAATATTTTATACTCTACGTAATGAGAACTACATAATAAAAATATTGTTTTGTACTAAAATGACCATTTTGCCCCTCTTCAAAAATAGACAAATTGAACCATGATTAATTTCTAAATATGTTTATAGAATCCTAAAAAATCAAGGAAAATCATAGAATGTGTATATCACCAAATCTTGACTATGCTAAAAATATTAGCTCAAAATAATAAAGTTTATAATGGTATATTTAGCATGACTGAGTTTTAGATTTATATCGTGTCAAGCTTAATAGATATATGAAACTTTATTATTTTGAGATGATATATTTAGCATAGTCATGATTTGGTGATATACACATTCTGTGATTTTTTCAAGATTTTTAGTGTCCTACAAATATATGAACAAATTAATAATGTTTAACTTTGTCTATTTTTGAAGAGGGGCAAAATGATCATTTCAGTGCAAAACAATATTTTTACTATATAGTTCTCATCATGTAGAGCATAGAAGATTTTATAGTACAATTTTTGGGTACTTATATAATTTTATATCATTTTTTCAAAACAATTTGTTGGGCATGGTGTCTACCAACAAATTTAATAAACAGTAGAGTGTCCTCTAACAAATCTCATTATTTTCAGTGTCCAGCACAAAGAGAGTTTATTGTGAGTGTCCAATAGCAAAATTCCCCTAAACATTTTTGTTGCTAACTTCTTGTGATTGTTCCATTGTTTAGGAGGAAACCAATGAGACAAGGCTAAGGAATATTTCCAAGGTATGAGTAGGCGAGTCTTCAAATTGTGGTTTTTCTTACCTTTTTTGAGAATTACACAGTTACAACGTAGGCACTCAAACACGCACGCACACTCACCCTATGAATACATGTACGCAAACCCTATCCCTATGAGCACCTCCGAAGAACTGAGCCGGCAGATATCTCGAGCTTCACGAAGTCACCACAGACGCCTCGCTTTCGACGGGGACGTCGCCTACCACTGAAAGCGTAGCGCCGGAAAGTTCTGGATGAAATTCGCTCCCACGGGGAATCGAACTCAGGATCTGTAGGGTGCCGCTCGAGTGACTTAGCCAACCAGACTAAGCACCCTTTGGCATGATTTTTCTTACTTGATTGATGATTTTTAAGTTTGTCTACACTTTCTTTAGGACAATCCCCTATCCTGCGTATCTGGGAGTCTCTTTCCACAGCAGGTGAGCACGGTGGAAAGCTAGTAGCGCTCAGACAAAGCATATATATTGTCTCGGGCCTGGTTCAATTGTAGGCTGTCGGGGAGTTACTGCTTCAGGGCGATGAGGCATTGTGGAACTCTATTCCTGCTACGATCCAGACTTACGAATGCATTTCCTATGTTGTGTTCGATATATATCGAGTAGCTGTATATAGTTGCAACTTGCAACGTATGTTAGTATCTGGTCTAACCGTTTTGTTTTGTGCTGGTGCTTTGACAAACATTTTTGTTTGTCCTGAACCTGTGGTAACTTTTTTTTCTTCAAATAAGGCCACTCTTAATGGGATTTTTATTTGAGTTTTATCTGTATTTAATAGTTTACCATATAAGCATTTTTAATGGCATCACAACATTTAAAAAAAGAATGAATTTCATGGAGTTCGAAACTGTCTTACTGGTTGTCAACTTGAAATGATTCATGAAATTAAATGTCTATGAAACAATATAATTCACAATGCATTAAGGATAACAGTTTTATGCATATTTATTGTTTTCTATCAGATGTGGTATTTATTTTTAAAAACTAACACTATGGAACTCTCCATCGGGAATGGTTTAATAGAAGAGCTTGAAGAAGCAATGTTTGTCTTAAAGCGAATCCATATTTCCGACTAGTTTCATGGTGATGTGTAGTTGAGTATCTCCACGAGTTCTCAATAAAGCCTCACAATTTAGGATTACTATCTCCAAGGGTTCTTAATCTCACCTCCTAATATTTCTGTTCTCGAAAAAATAGGCTAATTGTATGAAAATATCCGTGGGTCATTCTAGAAGGTGATAGTCGTAATCATGTAAAGATTAATACATCATGTATAGATAGACAATTATCTTTAATACCACAATATCTTTGAATATTGTGTTCTGGCTTAATCTTCTAATCTTGTCACCCATGCTATAATTAAATGAAAATAAACATCAACTCATCCTTTTCAATGTGTGTATGACTAAAAAAATGAATGAATAAAATTTAGTTTTGTTGGTGTTTTTCCATCAAGAGAGCCTATGTACTTGATCTCTACCTTGTTTTCAGGAGCAGGACACCCTTCAAGAAAAGTCTCGTCTCTACCTTGTTTTCAGGAGCAGGATACCCTTCAAAAAAAGTCTCAAAATTTTACAAGTGAAAGTTTTAAACTTACAAATATGCACATTGAGCAAGATACTGCCAGCTTCCACTATTAATGCTCGATTTTAACTCGTTGATTGGAGCAAAGAATGAGGATATCACAATCAGGTTCACCACCATTGAAGAGACCACAATTACCATACAAGAATTGGGAGGTTTTATTCTATCATTTCCCCTAGCACCTGGCACGAGGATTCAAGCGCTTCATGGCAGACAGAATACCCCATTACTATCCTAATAGTGCGAGGGGGAACCAACAACATGTAAAAAACAAAGCACAACTAAACATGTCTCTCTATCTTGTGTCTACTTGTTGTTCAACTTTTCATTTACTATATTGATCATGACAAACGGAGAGGGAAAGAACAACTAGCGACATGTTTTATAATAGTATTTTTACCCATTTTCGTCCCGTGATACTAAAATCCTAGTGGCAATTCTAAACTTCCTATCTAAAGATTTGTCATATATTATAACAATAAAAAGTTAATAAAGAGCTTGTTTGGCTGATTATTTCTGTTGCTCATAAGCCGTCTTATACTATTTTTAGTTGTAGCATGGTGGATAAGAAAGGCTGAGATAGTCTTCAACAGGGAAAATCCCTACTCAACCACGCTGCCCACGTGTCATGCACCGTAGCCAGCGTTGTTCAACATTGTTCGATATTGCATTTAATAATATATGTCGTTTTATTGTCCATCCACCTGTCGCGGTAGCTATCCTCATGTGCACTGAAACTAACTTTTTCCTCCTCCCATGCATGGAGAGCTTTCTCGACGCAAAAAAAAAGAGTCTTTCACCTATGTGCCATTATAAAAGATTGGAATTATTTAAGCACCACTAAAAAATAAAAAAGTTCTTTAGTCACATATGTACCAGGCTACCACGTGGAATTGCTTAGTTAATCTGAGCACTATTTGGTTGGCATAGTATTTTTTTTAATTGAATTTTTAGCATTATGACATTTGAAATGAGCTGATCTGGCAGTAATGACTAATGAGGATCCCTTATGGGACAGAAGGATGACTGAGTCAACCGATATTCTCACATACTATAGTATTTGTGGCCTGGTTTCGCTCCTTAGAACCAAGTGAGATGCTTTGGCAGTCCTATTCAAGAATGGTTCAGAAAATATGCTTTGGCTTTGGAAACTGTTTACTACTTCATTGGCAACTCTGGAAAACAGTAACATTGTAAGATATGGTTGTTCCATGAAAGGCTACACAGCAGTCAACGGGGATCTCTTCCTTTCGAATCCAGAGTCCAAGCTCAAGCACCCAATAGCGCCACGTCGCCCGTTAATCTAGTAGCCGTTGGATGAATTAATTATGTGATCTGGTCCGTCCGATACGGATTGGTTCGGGTCTCACACCCGTTTTAATGTCTACCGATCCATCGTGAAGCTTCGCGGGCATGTTGCTCTCCTCGCCCCTGCCTACGCATCGCGAGCTGCACGCCACCGGCTACCGCTCCTCTACATGTCCACCTCCTCCTCCTAGGCCCGGGAAAAAGGTCTTCGCTGCCGTGAGCCACGGCCGCCGCCGATTCCACAGCGGAGCATAGAGCACTTGCTTGTCTGAGTCCTTCTGCGAGCTCTGCCGCCTCGCCTTCTACGCTCAGCTGCTGATGTACACGAGCAGTGACTAACCTACAGGTCAAAGGTGACAATCACCTCCACTGGCCCCTACCCCTCTCTCCTTAGTCCTCACCCATACTCTCACAAATCCACTAGGGGAAGCTTCAATCAACCAGGTACATATGAATAAAGTTGATTTTTTATTAAAAATAATAAAGTAAATTTTGATGTGTTGTAGATGATATAGAGGTGTTCAATTCGCTAAGATCCTGTTGTTTGTCGATATGGCCAACTTCGTGTTCTTTGTCAGGATAAAATTTCGTCTCCTGCTCCCAGCAGCAGTTCCTCTTTCATGAGCATGAGCATGCACATTATGCGCTCGATGTTTTTCCTGAGAGCAGAAGTCACTACTTCTCCCATGGCTCCACGCGTACAAGCTGGTCATGAACATGGTCAAAGCCTGAGTCGGGCATCTCTCAATCGAACTAACCCCAGTGCTAGAACCATTCCATTTCTCTACTTGATGGTTGCTGCTACAGATTGCCATAGATTTGGGATATAATTGCATTAGTGGATACTTTTGGTACTAAAATTTTTGGTTCAATCTTCTGTCCTTTATTCGAAAATGCACGAAAGGCACTCAATGGACAAGTGCGCTACTGTTGGACATAACAATCGACTTGTATTGCTTGTATAAAAACCTATGCTCTAAACAAGGATGAGTAGTAGAAGAGCTCATAAAATTTCAAACTGAGCAGACCACAACACATGGAGGCAACAATTTTGTAACAAAAATTGTCACCCATCTAAGCAATTTTGACATACATCTATGCCGACTTGAACTCCCCTTGCACATCTGTTGGCTTTTTTTTTGCTACTGAAAAGTACAATCTTCATAGTAGAAATAGAGATTTAGATCTCCAAAAGAAACTTTCATACAATAAGGTAAAAAATGGAAGCCAAAAAAAAAAGTTATATGCATGGAAATATATTCTTTAGTCTGAATTTAGCATAATTCAAACTCTTCTCTTTTCTAGAAGGTACAATGGTAATGTATCACACAAGTTATCTTTAATTGCTCACACAGTTGAGTGAATAGGTTATCAGGGTCAGCTTGATAAGTTTCAATGCATGTTACTGCAAAGATTTATCAGAACAGAGCTAATTGAGCCCATGAGCCGGTGTATGTATTTTTGCTCCTATTGTGTACAGCTATCTGAATATTTAATTTTGGAAGGAAAAGCTGATGGTGAGGCTGGCTGCATCATCAAACTCCAGCATGATTTCGCTCCAGATTTACATAGTCAATGCTTATCTGGATGATCAGATCCTCAGAATGTATGCCATATGCTAAGAGGAGTAAGCGCTTAGTAGATTTTTATGTGAATGAACTCTATTTGGAAAGTATTCAACTATTGTTCTTTAAATGAAACCAATGTGAGAGCAGAAACAATATTATATTGCACATTTGGAATGCAAGATGTGACTATTTGAACCAAGATATACTTTTTTTTCTTTCCTATACTTTAGTTATACATGGATTTAATTGTTTTAATAAAAGTTATTTATTCTATAATTTAGATAGCTCAAGAGGCCAAGTAACAAAAAGATTTCATATCTCCGCTAGTAAATAATTAATTTTCCTAATAGTTTGGGAGAAATCGTGAAGAAAGCTCAATGCCTCATTGATTATATTTCTGCACTTGTAGTTAGTTATCACTTATCAACACTACAGATAGATTGTAATGTAAGTTATGTATTTTCCATTTCTGACAAGATTCTAAGTTCTATTGCCTTGCATGCGCATTTTAGTTAGAATTGATCACATCTGTTGTTGGTGTTACATTTTTTATCAAATGCATTTCTGAGAATTGTGATCACATTATCTGACAAATATTAAAGGAGACTAGTTTCTAATAATAGCTGTTAAGTAATTTAACCTTTGCATTTTGGAAGCACAGCCATTTCATCAGTTCATATAATGCATTTTTCCTTAAGTGTTTTCAGCTTGTGTTTTATTGTGTAGCACATTTTCTTGGCGTTCTTCACTACAGTTAACATCAGTGAAGCTCAATCTTTTTTTCTTGAATTTAATATTTATTAATACCATTTTAGGTTGCTTTAATTTCCTCATTTTTGCAGCTAACTGGCCTTGACTCCTTAAGCAAACGAAACTGCAGATGTTGCACGCCCATTCTCCATGGTAAATTTCAGAGTACAACATTGTAATTACACAGGGGTTCAGTAATTCAGGGTGACCCCCTACAAACAAAGCAAAAGTAGCAGCACAGGCAACACCTAGTACTGTGATTTATTTATTTTTTTCGATTTGGTAATTGCTCTCCTCACTGATGATGTCTTTTTGTTCTCACCTCTCTGACTTACTACCTACAGTATATTTTTCTATGGATGTATCTATTTGTGACTGTATCAACCAAACTGCACGAGTGCCTCTGTTCAATACACCATAAAAAAAGGTTGGCAGAATCAGCTCCATTTCTTTTTTTTCCGATTGTCGTTGCTGGTGAAGAAATACACTGCCCTAGCTTAGAAAAGGCGTGGGCGCGTGGCAATGCCTTCAGATGCTTATTCAACTCTTCTCAAAAAAATTTGACAAGGAACTCTTCTCAATTTATTGAAGACACAACTTGAGTAAATAGTTCCGTTTTTCCTTTATTTCAAATCTACTACTCCTATATTGCAAAGACCCACTCAGAGGGTTCCCTCCAATCAGGTTTGAGTATTTGCTAAAAGTGATGTCATCTTACATCAGGTTAAGTCATCAGCCCACTAACTCTCATTTATCTCCCCACTAGCTATTTCATTTTGAAATAGGAAAAAAATCATAGCACCTAAACCAAGTATCATAATTAAAATCCAATTGCATCATGGTATTTCTCGCAAGAAACTCTTCAAAACAAGACCCCGATGGATATATTTCGATAACTCTCTCGTACGTCTCCATGGCCGAAACTAGTATTTTTGAGCAAAAATGTGGTAAAACTACATATCACATGGATTTTCTGAGGTCCTACAAAACGCCTCAATGATCCATACACAAAACTACCATAACTCTTGGGAGGGAGATGTCCCTCGGGTATATTATGGGAAGAGGGTTCGTTTGAGTGAAACCTCGGGGTGAAATACTTCAAAAACACTAAGGTTTACGAGGACCCTCTAACTAGGTTCCACCGAAAGCCGGTCACTCCCCCGGCCGCCGTAGTTGGCCCGTGGTCCTCGTGGCTTTGGAATACCCGAAACCATTGTTTCTAAGAAAAACATGGCAATACTGCATATCACATGGATTTTCTGAGGTCCTTCAAAACGTCTGAATGATCAATACACAGAACTTTTAGAACACTTGGTAGGGGAGATGCCCCTCCGGTATATTAGGAGGAGAGTGTTCGGTTGAGTGAGACCTCAAGTAAAAATGCTTCGAAACAACTAAGGTTTACGATGACCCTCTAACAAGGCTACACCGAAGATCGGTCACTCCGCCAGCCACCGTGGTTGGCCCGTGGCCCTCCATGGCTATGGAATACTCGCAGCAAGGCGCGTGGTATCCACCTAGTTATCTATACCTTTTATGTACATAAATTAATATGCTTCATTATCTATCAAACAAATCAAGTAGTTAAATTATTTATCACCGAATAGACTCATCAACTTTGTCACACCTCTGCCAGCTGGCCCAGCATAGATGAGAACAGCGCGCGGCCGCGCGTGGTTTCTAGTGTTTCTTAAACTACAGTTTAGTTTGTTATGATAATTGTCCGCGGTGCCGATTCATATTTTAACACAATCTATCTATTTAATCCAATATGGAGATGCAGAGGGACACTCTAATTTTGTCAACTAGTCTATTTGCGCGCGCCCATGCTCGCGGGCCATTGGCCGTAGTGAAACAAAAGAAAAAATAGCAGTACGCTGACAAAGATATTTGTGTTTCGAAACAAAAGCAAGCGAAATAAAAGAAAACATGCAACAGCGCGGCCATGTTTAAACGCAAAGCAAGCATGTTCAAGCATTATGATTCGCGAAAGTTCACTCATGCAGATATCACAAACATGCTTCAAAGTTCACTGATGATCCAATGGTTGTCTGATGATCCAAACATATTCTCGAAATGATTCGCAAACATGCAACAACGCGCAAGTGATGGCCATGGTTTTATTTGCAAATGGAATAACTAATGCGTGTTGTAGAAAGCATGTACACGGTAATAGATTTTTTTTTTCTTTTTGAAACACAGACAAGAACAGATTTGCATAGTTCATTACACTGAAAGATAGCAGTTACACAGATCCATGGTTGCTTAGCCTGTAGTCATTTCTCTAGGAAGAATATATACATACACACACACACAAAAGAGAATAAAAATACATAGCTAGCTACATAATGGCAACAAAAGAAGAGCGTATATGAGCAAATCTATTCAACGGTCGCTGGGACATCTGTTCTCTTGGCTGAAGTCGCTTTTGTTTGGGAAGCATGGCACTGTCCAAGACTGGATCTTCAAGAGTAGACAACAGCTCACTATGGAGGTTCACCAAGCAGAAGTGTTTTTTTCTGACGTGGTTTTTAGAAATAGTAAGCGGTGGAAGGGAGATCAAACTTTCCTGACACACTGAATCAAATAAGGTCAGGATATGGAAGCAACAATATAAATTGTAGGACTTGGAACTTTGGAAGCAAAGTTCATGGTTCTAAACCTGTAATTGAGGTTGCAAGGGTGCAAGGAAAAAGGCAGTCATATGGCTCCTGATGCCCCACTGATTGTCAGTAATTTGCTCAATTATAGGTACCTGCAAATGGAGAATTATTATCAAACAAACAGCAGTGGCAGAAAAAAGCTAGCAACACTACATACTGATAATTATTCATAGAATTTCATAGAAAAAAACTAGCAATATAGAATTTCATCTTGCAAATTAAGGAGATTGGTAAACTGAGGTACTATAATAAGAAACAGAAACAGATATTGGCCTAGCTACCTTTGGAAGTTTACCTTTGAAAGTTTAGCTCTGCCTGCGCCATTGGACCGGCTACCTCTGCCCCTACTCGCTGCAATGCAACACCTGCCACCTTCACACCATTGGCCACATTGGCTTTGCTCCTTCACACCTGCCACCTTCATGTATCTGTAATCATAGACATTCCTAAAATTTTCATTACAACCTATAGATCCATACCTTTAGTCAGAGCTAAGATATACCTGAAATAGCCTGCACAACGACACCAATTCTAGCACACCTGAAACAGCAGCGCATACATGTCGATCTAGCAGCGCATACATGTCGAGATCTAATTATTTACATGATTTTTTGCAATTATTTCAGACAGGGCATTACATTCAACCTGGGACCGAAGGGCTTTCTGTTGCGAGTTTCAAGCATGAGGCAAACAACAGCAAATTCCAGTCAGTAATGCAAGCCCATCAACTTCAGCGCTAACTCATGTTCATGTACTATGTCAGCCTAATTATTACATCTGGGATGTTAAGCCATAAACACATGCCATATCATGATCGACACAATTTCAGAAGCTTCTTATTGCTTAGTAGAGGTTACTCCTTAATTGTATGAATTGTTCAGGTGGGATTTCCCTCTGCCAAGCTCACAAAAAATAATCTAAGTAGAGGCCTGAAAGTCCTCAAATTCAACCATTTTATACAAGAAGACATGATATTGGGGGCAGGAAGACAGGATTTACAATGCAACGTAAAAAATAATTTCATAGGAAAGACCATTCCACTTTACCAGAATGGTTGCTACAACCTTACAGGGACACGATATTTCAGGATGTCCTTAAGCTTTCTGGCTAAAGTAATACCTGATAGGTAATGGTAACCATCCCACAACACACTGTAAATATGTGGAGTAGTTATGCTATGACATTAGTTTCTCAGTTATTTGTGCAGTTCTTATGGACATGAAGCAAAATGAGTTGATCAATAAAGTTAAACAAAGCTGACAGCTGAGAGCGCGACATTATTTAATTGGAAGTTACATACCACATAAGGGACTTATCTGGCACTGCATCTAGAAACCTAGCATAGAGATTTACACTTCTATGGCTAGTTCATGATATCACCAAAGGCCTGCATGCAACCAAAGCAGTGATAACTGAGAATGAAAAATTGAAGGCTAGGAACTCTGTATAGCAGAGCTTCAAAAAATCTGAAGTGCATATAAGCAATCATAGGATTAAAAAAAGAGACCAAAATGCTATCTTTGAAATTACTTGACCCCGTCATCTTGTTCATCCAAAATAAGGTGTCATTCGTTGAGTAAGGCTCCCCCTGTAACAGACCAAGAAAAGAAACAAAAAAATCATGACCACATCAGTATCATTCCGTGGCTGAATACCTCTCAAAACAAAAGAGAAAACATTCAGACATAGGATGGACAGAATGAACCAATAATTAATTACTCTCACAAACTTCTGAAACATGGATCAAAACACAATTATTTTTCTCGGTTCAATGTACTATATAGCTCGCTAGTTAGGACAAACAAATACCTTTAAAATCTACCTCTGTGAGAAGAGCATAGCATGTTTCTGTAGGAATACGAGGTTGCTACGCTAGCCGGAAAACAAAACTTTTCGACCTCATAAACCAGGATCTACTGCTAGTCATAGGTTACGGGATTACCACTAGACGCGCAGGTGCAGCGGAAGACGACTTGATGTAGTCGTGCGCGTCGCAGTAGGCAGTGCAGTTGCGTGGTCGTCCGTCTCAACGTCTCCTTCGCGCGGTTCGTCCTTGTGCTCCAGATGCAGCACCTCCGAGGAATCCCACACGTGCAGGGAGGAAGCGTTGCGCCTCCGGACTGCTAGGTCCGCGAGGAGCAAAAGGCGCGAGCGTGGGAGGCGACGGCGGCTGCCAAAAGGCGTGGATAAATTCGCCCCGCGCCCACCCTTGCTTATATAGGCGTCCTAACGAGCTCCCACGGTGGAGGCCCATTAGTAACCCTAAACCTAGTCTAATTCGGTCCAACCCGAATTAGGCTTCCAGCCCCTTAAGCGTGCGACCCTATGGGCTCACGCATACATAGACATGGCCCAAGTACTCTTACTCGACCAATAGTTGATAGCGGCCTCTAGCAAGGCGTGTCAACTCCTATGCATACGATATGATCATATCAGACGAACCACTATGACCATGTACAAGTTATTCCCTTTGCCACTCGATATATGGTTCAACTCGTGGGTTAACACTTAACCCAAGCATGGCCATGCATTTGTTGATCCAATCACATGAGTGATCTAGTGATATCTCTCTCACGAAGAGAGGGGCAAATTCCATCTTGATTGTCTATGTCTCATAGCATGTTTCCCGACCACCCAAGGACCACCTTTATAACTACCCAATAACGGAGTGGCGTTTGATAGTCTCTAAGTAGATCGTTTCACATCTTGAGTACATACCACAATCTTAAGTCTAAGGACATAACGTACATGATATGAATAGAGACTTTCTCTTGTTGGGTCAGTCCAGCCTACATGTCTCACATGTGCCCCCATTATTAGTTTGACATCTCCATGTCTATGACTCGTGAAACATAGCCATCAACTAATACATGTGCTGGTCTAATATTCAAGTGTGCTCTTACAAGAATGCCGACCAGGGACAACTTTTAGAATAACCATTCAGGTAATTGAGTTCCACAAACAATTCACATAATTGTCAATCAATACTAGTTGTCTATAATGGATATTCAAAGAACACTTTATTAATCATGGATACAATCGGAATATAATCATCTACATGATTAGCTCTAGGGCATATTCCTAACAGTTTCAAGATTATTTTCTGCAGAAATATTCTCAGGAATGCCGTACAGAAATTACTCTGTTGTGGATTCAAGATATATTTCAGTTTTAAAAGCCAGTGGCAATCCAACCCTCTTGTAGCTCCAAACAAGAGTAATTGTGGTAATTGAGTTTCATTATGTACCGGAAATTTAACATCTATTGAAGCTATCCCCATTTTCATCCTATATGTAATATTTCCAATTCCTTAATTCAGTCATCCTTGTGACCTTGTGTGATGAATAAAGAACAGAGGCCAACTCGGCCCTAAGCACATACGCATCAGGGACACAGGGAGGACGAAAGGGGAAACGAGACTCACCACTTGTCCAGGACTGAGAAGAGCAAGGAGGAGGATGGTGTGATAACTGACCTGGGCGAGGTCAAATCTAGCTTCCGGCCACGGCCTCACCTACACCACAACCGGATCTGGTGGGTAGATCAACGGACCTGGCACCACATCTAGTCGCAGGGTCACCGGAGCAGGCGCCTGCACACACAGCTATCCATGGGCCTGCGAAATAGAGAAGAATGAGAACTGTGGCGTCGTGGAGCAGACCGTATACTCACCGGAGCAGCTGTCGCCGAGTCCCGCCAACGCCAATGCGCTGCTACGCCCACACTCGAGCGCCGCACAAGGGGTGGTGGCCAGCGCGTCGTGCCGCCGAGCAGGGGTGGTGCTGGCTCGCCGCGTGCGCGGTGCGTTGCGCGATGAGTAGCGAGGCAACGCGAGCCTCGCTCCGCCGCGCTAGGCCGCCAGGTGGGCGTCGCGCCACCACGGTGGAGCGGCTCGCGCCTGCACGCGAGCCTCGCGCCGCTCGCGCCTCCAGGGCCGGAGCTAGGGTTCGGGACGGGTGGAGAGGAGGGAGAGGGAAGGAGAGAGGCGCATGAGAGGGCCGCTGCCGCTCGCGCCGCCAGGGCCGGAGCTAGGGTTAGGGTTCGGGACGGGGTGGAGAGGAGGGAGAGGGAAGGAGAGAGGCGCGGGAGAGGGGAGAGTGGGGGCGGACCGGGGTCCGGGTAGAGGGCGGGGTGGTTTGTGCAAAAGATACAGGCGGGCGGGTAATCGCAAAAACATCACGAAATCGGATTTTTCTCTCTTCTTCGGCCGAATCATTTCGAGAATACATGGACCTATTTGAAAGAAAACAGAACGCGTTTACTGTTCACGAAAATCTAGCTGGACCGCGGGTAGATTTAAGCTTAACTGGAGGGCGTTTTTGCAAAAATACCGGCGCCACGGGGAGAGATCCTAGCCGTCGACGGGCTCAATCGGACGGCCGGAACGAGCCCAGCGACGTGGCCATGCTGTGGACGGGTTTTTACCACACGTTCTCTTCTCTTTAGATTTAGATCTTGTATTTTTTCTACAACACTGCAGCACGACACTACCTGATGGTTTTCCGAGTGCAGGTCAACGTGGCGCTCGACAAAGAAATTCACTGGGCAAATCGGCCTTTGCCGATTGCTAGACACTCGGCACAGATCAGCACTCGGCAAAGCCGCCACTCGGCAAAGAAGGCCGGGCCTAACGACATCCATGTAACACCCAAAAATTTGCATTCTTTGAAATAGATTAAAAGTGAATTATTGCATTTTGGTGGACATTATAACATAGGAAAAATATTAAAGATTTCATAAAATAAAAAGTATCACTAGTAGAAACATTTTTGTTGCATTCATGCTGCTGCATAGTGTTCTTGTATTGTTTGGTAATTCCAAAATTCAAACTAGAAATTGAAATGTGCCTTGAAGTTGATTTTGAAATTCCAGAAAAGCAATTTCTTTTTCTTCCTCCCTCCCTTCTCCTTTCTGGCCCGAAGGCCCTCCCTCACCGGCCTAGTCCCCCCCCCCCCTCGCGCAGAGGCCCAACAGGCCGGCCCAACACTCCCCCACCCGCACCACATGCGCGTCAGCGTTTTCTCTCGCTGGCAGGTGGACCCCGCATGTCAGCGACTGTCGGCGCCTTTCCTTCTTCCTCCTCCCCTCCCTTTCCTTTCCCCGCGCCGGTGTTTCCTTCCCGGCCGAGCAGGATTGCAGCGAAGGGCGATCCCCTTCCTTTCTACGGCACGCCTCCGGGCTATAAAAGCCAAGCCCCCGCACCTTACCGCCCTCACCTCGCCCTCTCAGAGCACCGCAAGGCCCCCAACCATCGCCGCACGCCGAGCACAGAGCCGCCGTCGTCGTTCTTCCGACGCCGAGCCTCCTTCGCTCCGTTCTCCTGCCCCCGAGCTTCGCGAGTGGTAAGAAGAGCCCCTAGGAGCTCGCTCTCCCTCCCCAACCCCTCTGTTTTGCCGCTCCACGTCCACCGACTGAACCGAGCCGCCACACCGCGCGGGTACCTTCTCTCTCACGTGAAATCGGAACCAACAACCCCGCCGTTGAGTTCGCCGTCTCTCCCTCTCCCTTCCCGTCCTTTCCGCACAGAGAAACATGCACCGAATCGTCGGATTGACACGCGCCGCCGCACTCCGGCCATGGTGCCACCGCGTTCCTTTTCTGCTCCGGCCAGAAGCGCCGCCCTCTTCCCCTGATCTAATCTGGACCGTCCAGGCGCGATCGGACGAATCCAAGCGACCGATACCCCTTCGGCCGGCCTTTTTGCAAAAGAAACCCTGTTCTTTTTAATGTATAAACCCACCATCCCTTGGCGTATTTCCGAATCTCCATTTTCCCTGCTGCAACACGTATTCCTTTCAGATTTGTTTTATTTCGAAAATAAATAGAAAAATAGTATTTACAGAATTTCCACTCAAATTCAAAGCCCCATAACTCTCTCGTTTTAACTCCGTTTTCATCCATTCAAATTGCGTTAGAATCGTATCGTCGTAATCTACGTGTTAGTTAGTTCATAATTCATGTTAGCCAACTTTTAAAAATATTTAATCACTTAATCTCTTTTAATCTCTAGTTTAAATTATAAAACTTGATTAGGTCATATCTTCTTCGTCATAGCTCCGTTTTTCGTGATTCAAACGTCTATGTGATCGTAGTGAGACGTAGATTAGTTTTGTAAACTTTTAATCTTGTTTTATTATGGTTGGTGTACTGTTCTAATCTATAGCCTTTGTTTGTTTGCATGTTATGCCTCGGTATGATTGTATGTGGATGTGGTAATCGAGTATAGACGGTGAGCAGTACGTGGGTGACCAGGAGGTTTTCTTTGAGCAGGAGCAGCAGGAACCTTTTGAGCAAGGCAAGTATTATATGGGATCTTCCTTGATGTCCTATTCATGATGTTTTTAAATCAAATCATATGCATATGTCTAATCTTATTACCATACGGCTTACCTAGCTTTGTTTCCTTGAACCTTGGAATCCTATGAGTTATCTTTGCATCTGGGTAGTTTTTGCTAGTGCTCCATTAAATAAGCATGACCTTTAATCTTGATTAATGACTATATGAAATGATAAAGTAAAACTTGAATTTTTAGCAACATGGATTTAGGACCCTTTTTGTCAGCAAAAGCTGGGACATACAGTACAACCATGAGGGCTACATGGCTCTGGCTTTAGTTCAGTATTAGGGTCACTCTCTCGCATGCGGCAGTTCACGAAAGTTTCCATTGACGCGCGGTTGCGGGGTACGGCCGGAGTGGCTACCGCTGCACGTGTGTACCATCGAGGGGTCCCCGTATACCCCTTACCCGTGGATCCGTACTGTCTGTGGTATGTCAGCGAGCCCCTCTGAAAGACTTCATAGTGTACCCTGCCCGCTCACCTCGGCAGTGTTTTGGGAGTTATAAACCCGGGTATATGGGCAACACGACTCATGGGTAAAGTGTACAACCTCTGCAGAGTGTTAAAAAACTGATATATCAGCCGTGCTCACGGACACGAGCGGCCCGAAAAACTCACAGAACTTTTTTTAATTGTTACTTATCTTTATGAATCACTTTATCTTGATATTATGTTATTTGTTCATTTGTTTATATGATCATGCATTTTAATTTGGGGGCTTAAGCATAACCTTTGATTTACCACTTGTAAAGTTTTGTTACAAATTAAAAATGTTTACCGTAGTAAACCATGTCAACCTTTTGAGCCTCATGAACCCCATATATACTTGTTGAGTACTAGAAGTACTTACGCTTGTTTACCTTTCATATTTGGATAAAAATCTCGGATGGGTACCAGATTATCAAGGATACGAGGAGTATCCAGAGGACTACTAGGTTTGGGGTCAACCAGTTGACGTCCTTGTGCGATGGAGCTTCGCGCGAGTTATCTTTTATTTCCGCTGTTATGTAATAGACTTTAATTAGATACTTATTCGCTATGTAATAAACACTTGTAATGGTACCTTCTTGATAATTTGTCGGCTTATGTGTGTGACTGATCCCTGGGCACACATAAGGTTTATGCATCCTGTTTTGTCTTTAAAACTGGGTGTGACAATCCATGGCCGTTACCTTTGTCGAGTGCGCATCGTTTGACACTCTGCAAATAACCCATATTTGTCGAGTGGGCACTCGGCAAAGATTTTTTTTTATTTTGACAACCAATTTTTTTGTAGCTTTCAGATATCACCATGGTCAACATGTTCAAGTTTGACATTTTTTCAAAACTTTTTGTTACATTTTTTTCATTTATTTCATTTTCTTCATTTTTCGCGAACGACGCAAGTTTGAAGTGCGGGTGCATCGAATAATTGATTTCAATGATTCAAAAAATGTTATTCTTGTTCTTGAGTGTATGTTTAGGCCAAATCCATAAAGTGACCCGAAGTTTCGATCAACGTGTGCCTTGGGGCAACGCCTCCAAATTACGTGCGGCGATTTTTTAATTCTAAAAAATACAAACGAATTCCAAAAATCACGAAATTGAGCGAGATGTTGTTACATCATATGCCGAGTGCAGGGCTTCAAGTTTTTTTAATACCATTTTTAAAGTGTGACACCATTCTTCACTTCCTAGATTGTCCAAGTTCTAGAGTTCATTGAGAAGAAAGAAAATCTCCATCTTCCAGCTTGATTCGCTGCTCGTATCGCAGCAAAATCAAACTATTAGACGGGAAATACTGTTTTTTGAGACTTGCAAAGTGCAACAGTAAGCTTTTGTGCTTATTTGTTACTCAGTGTTTTAATGATTTGCCACACTCCACTTCTTCAGTTATATATGTCAATCTTTACCTCCTGCCAACACTGACTACTGTCATATTCATTTTTCTTTGGCTTTCAGATACCCATTTACATCGAATGAAGTGGCGCCCCCTCTTGATTTGGAGCAATATGTGTCTGAAATAGCAACTGATATACTCACAGACGACAAAGCCCCTAAAGGGTTTGAACTCTGTTGGATGAAGTATTTAAGCCTTATAATTCTTGTTGCATGCTTTTATTTATCTTAAAATTTAAACATGTGTCCAGCTGCATTATTGCTTCAGATGCGTATGCTTGCCAAAAATACAAGACATGTTAATGACTGGAATACTGCTCATATTTTAATTTTTAGGAAAACTCGAATTTGTATTTGTTTTCACAAAGTCTGTTTCGAATTTGTAAGTGATAGTTCATATAATTGAGTATCAGTATTAAATTAGCACCGATCGTTGCTATATTTGTGGATTCTCTTATAGCTCGATATCATTGTGCTTCTGGTCCTAAACTACTGATAACTTGATATTTTCACACTATTTCATGCAGCTCTATATGTGTAATCATTTTGGTTTATAGTTTTTTTAATAGACATGGGACCAAACTGGGAGGAATTAGGTGGTTTTATCTTAAAGAAGAAACTATGCACCAAATTTGTCTCAGTCAAAGTTCCGCTAGGCGTCAGGCGGAAGATAGGCGCTGACCCCTAGCCTAGCGCCTAGGCGGGATTAATTGTGCCTAGGCGTTCCTAGGCGTTTTAACTTTATACATACACACACATAAACAGGAGATCTGTGGACCTAAATTTAAAGAAAGGCCCATCAAAAAAAGCCCAACAACCCACGTATCGACTCTCCCACGTTATCCACCCAGCCCCTCCACCCCCATCTGCACTCCTCCTCCCCGCGCCCGCAGACGCCATGCCGCCAGCCGCACACCGCACACCGCCGGTCTCCTCCCTCCCTCCCCGCCCACCTCCACCTCTACCGCCGCGTCCTCTCTCCCTACCCGTGCCCGCAGCTCCTAGCCGTTAGCCGCACGCCGCCGTCGATCTCCTCCCTGCCGCCTCCAACACCTCCACCTCCACCGCTCGAGCGCCCATAAAAGGTCCTATGCGATGGCTAGAGGGGGGGGGGTGAATAGCCTAAAATCAGAACTTCAACACAAACTCGACAACAAGTTAGCAAGTAAAGAGGCGAAGCGAATTTTGCGCTAACCTAATGGGGTTGCGAAGCCACCTATCCAACAAAGCTAGCCTAATGTATCTAAGTCACTCAAGCTAAGCACAAGATACTAGAGCTACACAAGCTAGAAAGTAGAGCAACTAAACAAACTAGATAAGAATAACTAGTATGAAAATGCTAGAGAGGTAGAGAGGTGATTATACCGCCATGTAGAGTAGAGATGTGATCCAATCAACATAAATATCCAATGAGAATCAATTACAACCACAAGACAACTCGGTAGAAGGATGAACACAAGATTTTTTTTACCGAGGCTCACTAGTTTGCCAACTAGCTAGTCCTCGTTGTGGTGAGTCACTCACTTGGAGGTTCACGCGCTAATTAGCATCACACGCCAAACCCGTCTCCGGGTGCCGCACAACCAACACAAGATGAGGCTCACGCAAGACACACGCAATCCACTAGAGTTACCTTTACGATCTCTCATGGGGAAGGCACAAGAACCCCTCACAATCACTTGGTGGCGGCGAAGAACAATCGCCAACTCTTCCCGAACCACCTCCACTACTCCAAACCGTCTAGGTGATGGCAATCACCAAGAGTAACAAGAAAACCGCAACAATAGCAACTCCCAAGTGCCACTAGATGCAATCACTTCACGCAATGCACTTGATTCACTCAAATATCACTTTGGATGATCAATCAAACAAAGAGATGAGTGGGAGTGGTTTGCAATAGCTCACTATATGTATGCAATAGCCAAAGTGTGCAAGCAAGTGAGTTAGAGCCGACCAAACACCTTATATAGCCACCAAGGAGCAACTAGACGTTATACCTCCTTACTGCTCTTTCTACGCGACCTCCGGACCAGGGGCTCCGGACTATAACGTAAGGTCCGGAGCTTTGGTCTGACGCTCCTCGGCGTGTCACGCGTCCCTGAGATCCAAATTCGACCATTGGCGCGCTTACTGTTTCACGTCCGGACTAGGCGAATTGGTCCGGAGCACAAGTGTCCGGAGCCAAACTCTAGAGTCCAAAGAATTATTTCTTCAACCACAAACAACTCGAGAGCTACTAAGCTCCGAAATTCACGTCGGACTGAGTCTAGAGCTCACCTCCGGACTATACTCCAAGGTCCGGAGCCTCCTCTTCCTCTGTTGACTTCCAAGTCAGAGCAGCCGGACCAATGAAGTGGACAGAGCTAGGGTTAGCCTCCAGACACCCTCCTATGGTCTGAAGCTTCCCAACTAGTCCGTAGCCTCTAAAACAGTGGGAATCAACTCATTTCTTCTCCCCGCCAAAGGGTTTCACTACTTGTGCGAGTGTGTTAGCATATTTTTCAAGGGTTGCTCATTAGGTTATATGCACATACATGAATGAATCCACCTAATGGCACTTGACACTTGCAACCACATACGATCCCCCCCTTAATAGTACGGTTGCGTATCCTAAATGTGATCACACTCACTAAGTGTCTTAATCACCAAAATTGAAACCCCTAACAAGTATACCTTTGCCTTGATCACTTAGGATTCCATCTTTTACTTTGATCCAAGTGTGAGCGTCTCTCCTTGCCATGTACTTGTGGTTTTTCTCTCCTTGCCACCTTACTTGTTCAATCACTTGGTCCTTTGTGTACTAATCCTACTCAATCACTTAGAGTAAGGTTACTAACTAGGTTTCATCTATTACCAAAACCCTTAGGGATCTTTCAACCTGTCGCCGCTCACAACTCCTCCTCCCCACACCGGTGACCTCTGCCAGGCGCTAGCACGAACATCCTCTTCTTTGCTGAAGTGTCCATATGCAAGGAGAAAAGGCTTGGGAAGTCAACTGTTGCTGCTTGATCACACTTGAATAAAATGGTATTCCATATTCGTATCTTAAATTAGCTTCTACATGCTCATGTAGTAAGAGGAAGTTTACACATACACGTTAACACGTAGATGTCCTGTACAGAATTCATACGCAAAGTATGGCCATCTGCTTGCCCTAACACTTATTTTAGACATAACTTAAATTAGTTACTGAATGTAGGATACAGTCTGTAATTCCTTATGATGATGTCATATCAGTTTTGTTTGCCCGGTGTGTTCTGAGTACTTGTCATTAATGACCCTTTTAGTGAACACTTGTGCAATACCTTAACAGCTTCATGCACTAGACTTGGTAATATGTACAATTATCAGTTATCTAGACGGGTAGTATGTATCTGCGCGTGCATTGTTGGTGATTTGGCACTAGCTCTTCTGTTATATATATAGTTGTAAAATTACGCTGAGTGTAGGGTATGATCTGCAATTCCGATTAGACTGAGCTAGCAGTATGATTGCAATTACTCGGATAGTATTACCATCGTCTGTTTGTAGCTTTCTGCATATTAAGGTTTTAATATATCATCATACCTTACATGGTCTTGTACTTCATGATTATATAATATTCTTAAAAGCGGGTCAATATTCTTGTCTTGTAGTTTACGCCCTTCATTTTTTTTTAAGGTCACTGCTATGGCTATCAAAATAATGGAAATCCTGGTCTGAAGCATCCTAATAATATTGGCGCATACACCGGTGGTCACTTGGATGGATATTTGCTGTTTGGGTGTGAGGACGCAAGCGATGAAGTATGACGATTCACTTTGCTGTTTTTGTTCATGATAAACTTTTTAACACTTTGTTGCTTTGATCCTAACTACATGTGTTGGCCTCTATTGTATAGGAAGCTGAGGAAAGGCTACGTGCTAGGTACAAGGTATGTTGTACAAGGTACAAGCTGAGTATTAATGTCTATATATCAAGTATCAACAACTGCCATTTTATTATGCTTTATGCCTAGGATGGAGGACATTGTATCATATTTATGTCTATCATGTATCAATAATTGCCATATTATTATGCTTTAAGCTTGTAAGGTATATATATTGTTGAGGGAGAATTCTGTTGCTGTTTTGGATTGTTTTGATAACTAGGTGAGTGCCCGTGCGTTGCAACGGGTTAAATTTTTTTCCACTATATGCTTTGGAGCACTCAAAGCATAATACAAGATTGATTGAGAAGCAAATTATCAAACTTGTTTGGCGAATCCATGAGCATCTTGTTTGATAGAACGTTCTCTTCCCCGTGAACTAAAATTTATCCCATTCCCATCCCCGTCCCCGACCGGGGATTTCATACCCGTTGGGTACCCATACCCGAGTACAAACCTGTGTACAATCAACAATCCATGTGATACAATAACACAATAAAGTGTCCTGAACAGCAATACTTCTAGCTTAAAATGCAAAATAAATAGAGAATACAAGTCTGCATCATAAGGTCTTAACTGATTGATAACAAGTTAACAACTACAAGTTCAATGCCACATAGCCTAACAGATTACAGTTACAGATCCATAGATGTTCGATCCCATCAAGGAATTCAAGGCATCAACAATTCAACATCAAAATACAGACATATTTAGAGCCCATTGGTTGTTGCTCACAGTCATAGCAGCAGCCAGTAGACATATGACATCAAGTTCTAAGCAGTAACACCAGTGTTATCACACATTACAAACCAGACTATTACATAAATAGTTAGTGGTTGGGTTGTGTGAGCACATAACAAAATGCACTTGCAATTGCATGCCAGCTTGAATGCTTGATTGTTTATCCTGTAGTCCTGCCAAAGGGAACCATCCAGTGAAGATTGGAGCGATGGACTCAGAGTTTCAGCTCCTGCATAAGCATGACAAATGAGTGGTTGAGTAGGCAATCTTGAAGTATATGCAATGAAACAAAGTAAAAAAGCATAAATGTAATTTTTGTAGTCCAAAACAATTACGTGAAGCCCCTCTTGAACTTCATTGAGACAAGACCAGAAGCTAGTAGGTTTTCCTTCATCAGTAAGGACTCCTAAAAAAAGATAATTATTTTCATGTTTTTCCTATAAAACATTGAATTGCATGAGAAAGAGATTATAAATTGCTCAAAAACAGACCTTTGTATTTGTTTCTAATCCAATTTTGTGAACACATCAGAGCCTCTAACATCTGAGAGGTGAGCCTGCTGCGGTGCTCACTAAGTACTCTTCCACTTGTGCTGAATGCAGATTCTGAAGCAACAGTTGTGATAGGAATTGCAAAAATATCCCTAGCTATCATCCTCAAAGTAGGATAACGTGTTCCTGCAACCTTCCACCAATCCAAAATATTCCAGGTTTTTGTTTGTATGTCCACCATTTCATCCTCTAAGTATCGATCTAGTTCAGATTTGAACCTCAATGTTGATGGCTGTGAACTTGCAACACGTGCAGTGAAGGATGACAGAAATCCTGAGTTCTCTACTGTGGGCTTAATGGTACTGGCACTTGTACCTGCATCCTCATCTATGTGATACTCCAGCATTAAATCACTCAATGTGTCCTTCACTTTAGCAATCTCTTCATCAGAGTTTGTCACTTGCAACACTTCAAAACAGTATAGAAGCATGTGATGTTTAAATCTAGGGTCAAGAAGGGTGGCAATGCCCATCAGACCTTGAATTTTTGTCCAATATTTTCTAAACTTGGCTTCCATGTTATCTGACATTTCTTCTATCAATGAGTTGCCACAAGATGACCATTCCCTAATTTTACTCCTAACCTCACAAATCTTATAGAAGAACATGTTTGCAGTCACATAGTCAGTTCTAGAGAACAGGGCAGAAATGTCATTAAATAATTTAAGCCTTGCAGTCACATCAACAGCAAACTGGAATTCTTCCTCAGTGGAACAACAAGTATATTGTCTATCTACATGACTTGCTCTTATGAAAACAACCTTGTAGGGCAATGCAGTACTAAGCATTATGTAAGTTGAATTCCATCTTGTCTTGCAATCCAAGGCTATCTTCTTCTCAATTTTAACATGCACATACTTAGCTACCTCCTCAAATTTCTCTATCTTTTTGGTGTGGCTGTCTAGTAAGCTATGCTATCACGAAAGTTTTCAATGGCATCTTTTAGTTTTGCCAATCTTTCTAACAAGGTAAGGAATTGTAGCATCATTTGAACTACAGTTGTCAAGCGTGATGGTTGATACCTTCTCATCAATATTCCAGTCAACAAAGGAGTCATACAGTTCATCACCTATGACATCATGAGTGTGTGGACTTGGCACATAAATAAACCTACAAAATGCCAACAAACTTTATAAGCAGCATGTCAAAAAATCTATAAATTACAACACTGTACAGAAATGCAACCAGATCCAACTATCCTTAGGCTCACCTCATGATAATGTTTCTTAGAGTCCAACTCTCGTCAATAAAGTGTGTTGTGATAGCCATGTATCCTCTTTTCTGGTTATCGGAAGTCCACATGTCACTGGTGATTGCCACCTTAGACTTGATTCCTGTCATATACTGAATGGCTTTCTTCCTCTCTGTTTCATACTGTTCAAGTATGTACTTCCTAAAGTAAATGAAATATATGCACAAAAGATTATAAAGCAAGTTGCAAGTTGCATAATCACACTACATACAAAAGCATGTACGAAGGCACATTATATATACCTTAATGTGTTTCTAGTGCCAATCTTGAACATGGGCCGGAGTGCTTGTACAAATCTTCTAAAACCAGCATGGTTACCATGCTCAAGGGATACTCATGTAGCACAATCATAGCAGCAAGTTCCTTTCTAGCTATGTCTTGATCAAAGGTGTAGTTCTCTATAGAAATTGTCCCTGCATCTGTGGTACCAAACCTCACTGATGTTTGAGACAGTGTCTTCTTTCCACCCAACTTAATCTTCCTAAGCGTGCATGACTTCAAGTGGCAGTGAAGGTGCTTATAGTCTCACTCCTTGTTTCTCCTCCCAGCTTGGTGTTGCAGTAATTGCATTTTGCCTTTATTTTACCATGCCATCTAACTCTCTTGAACTCTTTCCAAACAATAGATGTGAGCTTTCTCTTTGACCCAACCTCGGCACCATCTTTGTGTGCAAGGAAAAAAAAGCAGGAAATCGGGGCAGTCAAAAAACGCAGCGCAGGGAGGGGGAGGGGCTCGCCGGGCGAGCAGGCGGGGCTCGCCGGCCGCGGGAGGGAGGGGCTCGCCGGCCCCAGGGGGCGCCTCGAGTCCGCAGCGGAGCTCCTCGCGCCGGCTCTCGGCGGTGCTAGCCGCGGTGGCCGGCCGCGGGAGGGAGGGGCTCACCCGCCCCAGGGGGCGCCTCTCCGGGCCGCGCCGCGAGTCCACGGCGGAGCTCCTCGCGCCGGCCGGGGAAGAACGCCGCTCCCGACGGGGTTGCCTGTGCCGGCTGGGGAAGCCCGAGCCGCTCCCGCCGAGGCTGGCCGCAGCGGCTGAGGAAGACCGCGCCTCTCCCGCCGCCGGGGCCGGCGAGGTTGCTGGGGAGCCGACGAGATTGCTGGGGCGCCGGGCGGGGTCTGCAGGCTTCGAGGCAGCGGGGGCGCCGGGCGAGAGTGAATCGGGGGCGGAGTCGTGCATGCGGTTTGCGCCGGGCGAGAAGGAGTCGTGCGTGCCTGCAGTTTGCCGGGCGGGCGATGGATCAGACGAAAGTTTTCGCGGCCGGGTGAATGTATGTTTTAGTTGTAGAAATAGAGATAGAGATTTGATCTGCTGCGCCAGCGTGGCACACTGGCGGCTTGTCGTAGCTCGGATCTTTTTTCCCCACTGTTTTACTCTTTTATATGTGAGCCAATGTGTATTACTATTTTCTATACTTTCAAAAGACACGTCGGCCGGTCGAACTGGCGGTGTAGGGAATATAGTATTAAATTGTAATACTCTCTCCATACCGAATCTAAAGTTAATCTTTTTTTTATGATCGACCAAATTTATTGAAATAGTATGAGGGACCATTTGGATATTTAGAATTGAATTCATTCTAATAACTATAATTTAGACATAAATTATAATTAAGCTAATATGGTTCTATATATAGAATATATTTATAAATTATTGTTAGCCATATAAATAAGATACTTACACGTTGAATTTTTGCTATAGAAAATAGAGTTGAAGAGACCGCTATAAATTGGAGTTTGTAGAATCGAATTTCATCCCTCGCCTTATGAATTTAAGATATATTCAAATATGAACTTAATATATTGAGTAGATTCTAATTTCTCTAAAATGAAAAGATCCAAACGTTTATAATAGTGTTTATGACACAAAACAAATATACTATAAAAATATGTTTTATGAAGTATTTATAACGATACTAATTTGCTTTTATAAATTTTAGCACTTTCTTTTCTATAAATTTGACCAAACCTAACTTTTTTTACTCAAAGCAACTCTAAAATTTGATTAACTATTTTATTCAAGACTAGAGCATATATTTCTTTTTTTATACATATGTGGGAACTCACATTTATCATTAATTAAGAGTAAATTTTAGTATCGATCCTTGAACATGTTTTATTTTCTCGTTCAGGGTATACCATCAAGACTTTTCGTCAACAAGAAAGGGATTATTTGGAGGACACAAGTGTAGCGGCTCGGTTAACTACAACTCCTACCCGAGCATCATCGAGAGCTGTCGCAGTTGTTGTCGGTCCTTTGCGGCAGGGTTCACTGCCGGCATCCATCTCGATGGGGCTTGTGGCGTGCTGCTGATGCCGGCTCCCGCCACATGGCGAGTGGCACCTCCTATCTTTTTTTTTAAGAAGGAATATGTATTCATCTTAGTGCAATTGCACCGGCCATTTTACAGATAGAACTTCAAAGAAAAGCAAAATTACAAAGAAGTTCACAACTCTTGTTCATCTTTCTCGAAGCTTTCAAAGATTCATCCGTCACCGCCATCGAAGCCGCATACCAATCGTCGTCAGGCACCAGAGCCAAACTTCATAGGGTGGAGGCCGCAGAAGAGGATTTACTTCTGTGCGAATCAGTCGACGTTGAGTGGCACCCCCTATCGGGAGCTGATGCCGGCCCCAACGACGGGCTGGTGTTTGCACCGCAACACGACATACGTTGATCTGATCCACCACGGAGTGCTATAGATTCGCGATTTGGAGGAAGGCAGGCTTAATTTGGGGATGGAGGGATGGATTCACACGATTTCAGGCACAACCATCCCCTGCCTTCTCGTTATTTCACGTGCCGTGTAAAATAGCCTAAGTTATTAGAGTAAATTTCAATTCCTCCAAATGAAACAATCCAAACAACCCCTTTTACCTAATGTTGTCCGAACGTGTTAAAATATTACTCCTTCCATCCAAAAAATATGCAACTCTAACACAATGTCATGTTTTAGTATCTTATAAATTTAACCATTTATAGATAAAAAAAGCATCAATATTTATAATATCAAGTAAATATCTTTAGATTATTTACAAAATATATTTTTATAATAAATTAATTTAAAGTCATATATAAATACTACTTACTAGAAATTTGAGCAAAACGTGAATTACATTTTGTGTCACGTAATCCATAGTGACTTATATATATATATATATATATATATATATATATATATATATATATATATATATATATATATATATAATATGTGGGCTGAAAACGGGCTCATTTCTGTGGCCCGACAAACATACACATTTTTGCCTATTGTACTGTACTAGCAAAGCATGCCCCTACAATGCACCGGAGCATATAATTTATTGTCCGGTACTTTGACAATAGTTAACGTGTCTATATATGTCAGTATGTCACAACAAGGTGTATTATTGTGTGGTAATCTAAAAGCTATCTATTTTTGTTTGATTTTAATTAGACCAACCTTATTTATCTCAGTTAAATATTAAGATCATCTATAGTAAATACAGGTGTAATAAAGTATTAACCTCACATGAGTAGTGTTGCATCCACTAAAATAATGTTTTCTTAAAAAAAATATGGTAGCAACGGCGGAGCTACCCTGAGATGAGGTGGTGTCGTCTGGTCATGCTAGCACTATCCTAAACGCCGCTAATGCCCCGCACTCTGTGCTGCAGCCACTGCGATTTGATATAACAGATTATCCTTCCTCACATCGAGATCATGTGCTTCTTCACACTTTCCCCCCGTGCTCATAAGCTCCTTCGTCGCCTTCCTCACCTTGAAAAATGTGGTATCAATGGCAGAGCTACCCTGAGAGGAGGTGGTGCAGCCTGATCGCGCTAGCACTATCCTAAACGTCGCTATCGTCCTACACTCTCCGCAACAACCATTGTGGCTTGAGAAAACATATTATCCTTCCTCGGGTCGGGATCGTGTGCTTCTTCACACTTTCCTCCTTGGGCTCATAAGCTTCTTCACGGCCTTTCTCACCCTTAGATTTGTCCGACCTCCTATTCGAGTAATGATGCTGAACGAGAGAAAGACGGAGACAACAAAGAGGTATGATGGCTCTTAGGGTAGGTACATTGCTATACGTCAGCGGTCTCGTACCCCGTCTTATGCAATGCCATATAGGATTTTTGCTTATGTGGAGGAAAGAGAAATGTGAGAGAGAAAGAGGTCCTCATGAGCTAAGATTTAGGACTATGAGACAACTATTACACCATTGTATGAGTTGTTGTTGTCATACACCTCACATATTAATTTTTATTCTATGCATAAATTAAGAAATCATGAGTTACTACGAGTCAACTTAAAAACCAATCATTGTATATGTGGTTTGTTAAGTCGTTTTAAATGACGTGTCATTATACGAGACGACCTATGAGACGACACCAATGTACTTGCCCTTAGGCGTTGAGCAGTTGTATGCGGGCATGCAGGATGCTCAAGTCATAGTTGTGTGGAACACAAATTTATAGTGGTTGATTTTCTTGCTTTCCATTTCTATTTGAATTTGAATTCCACTTCGATTGAATTACAGGGTAACCAAAATAAAAAAGACCATGTATGAAAACTAAAAAATCAAAAAAGAAATAATAAAGGCGCAAATGCCCAAATAGATGATAAAAATCATGAAATAAAAACATAAATTGTTTCTCAGACAAATAGAAACAAATTTAGAAAAAGGAAATAAAAAAGGAAAAGAAAAAAACTCTCGGATGGATATGATAAGCAATGGAAAAAAAAAACAAAGAACGCTTGCCTTAAAATAGAAACCTCAGTACATACCAAAATTGTAGGAGAAAAAGAAAAGAAAAATGACTCTTGAACGGGCATGTATCCTGATAGGAAAAAGGACTCTCAGACGGACATGATCATGATACAGAAACAAATAAAGAACGCCTGTTCATAAAAAACCAACAACCTCTCGGTAAGTATTCAAGTGTATTATAGGAATTAAAAAACATGTTGAAAGATTCAATTCGTTCTTTTCTATTAGGTAGAGATTACCTTTTTCTATTTATCTTAGAATTAGAATTTGTATTCCATATCGTGTTTGACAAGGACTTTTAATTCGTATGAGCACAAATTAATATATATATATATATATATATATATATATATATATATATATATATATATTTAAACTTTCATAGTTAGTTAGGGAGGACCGGATAAAAAAAGGGAGCAAAATAGATCTCTTCTTCTTTTAGTATTTGAATTTGGATTAGAAATCCTATTTTTCTTACTATTTGGATTCGAATATGATTCTTAACTATACTTTTGTCCAATCTCTATATATAAAAATAGGAGAGTTATAGTATTCAAACAAATAGAGAAATCATTCAGAGTTAGCTAGAGAAGACCATAACAAAAAAAAAATAGGGGTGTATAATATAAATATAGATATAGATAATACAATAGCCACCTGTACTGTAATGCTTCGGAAGGGGTTTCTCGCTTGGACAAACCATCTCGGGCGCCTCGACCCTCTGCTGCGCCGCCGCCACCTCCACGGTCGCGACGCCCAACGGTGATCAAATCATGCGGTACATCCAGGTTCCAGCCGCACGGCTTCGGTACATCCAGGTTCCAGCCGCACGGCTTCGGTACATCCAGGTTCCAGCCGCACGGCTTCCTTCCTCTCGAACACTTCTTCATAGCCTACCATCTCACGGATGTATCTCTATCTACAGGCGAGACCTCCGACCCTCGGTGCCGAGGTGATTGGGTCACTGGCGGCTCGGCTACCTCTCTATCACTCGTACATAAGCACGCTCCAATAGTCGCACCTCACTCTTCCTTCTATCTGATTTACCAATTCAGTACTCCTGATTGTTTCGTGGCAAACCCTTGAAGAAACCGCAGATCCCGCTGGTTTCACGCATACTGGACTACATGTCGTCACAAACTCTCAAAGAACCCGTTGATTTCACGACAACTGGATTACTCTGGATTGGATAGTCTTCTACCAACATAAGTATATTACATTCTTCCTTCGTCCTAGTTTTCTCTTAGAGTGTAACAGATGACCATGTTTTTCTTCACAATTTTAATTACTTACCATGATTCATTTTTTTGTGCAGACAAACCTCAGCAGCCTAGCTACACTAGCTCGTTCACGTGCCTGCCAAAAGTTGAAGCTGAGATAAACTGAGGTAAATAATATCACTTTTGATGCAATTTTTATTTGTGTTTTTTTAATTCGTGTCACTAAAACCATTTATTATTTCAGAATCGTATTGGAGCATGCAAGTCTCGTTTGGTACTGATGCTAATATGTTGGAATTAGATTAAGAATAAACTCAGATCTGGCTGGAGAACTTTTCCATTTCATTAACAACAAGATATATATAGTCTAGTTACAGCCTTGGGGAAATAAGGGAAAGACTACAATCTTTATAGAAGTAGGCTTCTTGGAGCTTAAGAAAGGAACATCATAAAGCATATTCTAAAATAGATGCTTAGTAGATAAGATGCTCACATATTCACCCCCTACTACTACACTAATAGATAATAATCCCAGTCACAAGGCTTATTGTTATCAATCTACCCCTAAGTCTTGTGGGGAGCCTTCTTGGAGACCAGAACCATCCCGATCCTAGGTCGAAGCTCCTGAAACTTCACCCTCCCAAGTGACTTGGTGAGGAAGTCGACGAGCTGATCTTGAGTGCCAGTGTAGTTGGCCTTGACGCTTCCCTCATCCAAATAGCTCCTGATGAAGTGGTACATCACCCGGATGTGCTTGCTCCGCTCGAGGAAGACGGGGTTCTTCGCCAAGGCTAAGGCGAACTTGCTGTCCACCCTGAGCTCCACTACTTATGCATCTCGACCGAGGAGATCACCCAGCAGCCGAGCCAACCAGAGAGCCTGAGTCGAAGCAGAAGTGGCAACAATGTACTCTGCCTCACAACTGGACAGAGCGACCACCAGCTATTTGACCGACCGCCAGCCAATCAAGCACCGACCAAGAAAGAACAGCGTGTCGCTGATGCTCTTGATGGTGTCGATGTCGCCGGTGTGATCATTGTCACTGTACCCAATGAAGTGCGCCACGTCGGGGCACCTCGGGTAGTGCAAGCCGTACTTAGAGGTACCCGTGATGTAGCGGAGGATCCTCTTCACAACCTGCTAACGCTCTGTCGTTGGTCGCTGCATGAACTGATTGACGTAGCCGACCGCAAACACTAAGTCTGGTCGCGTGTGGACGGGGTAGCGAAGGTTGTCCACAATGCATCGGTACTTTGTCGCGTCCACTTCCTCCACTGTGTTGTCGCGGCTCAGCTTTAGTCGCTCCTCTATGGGAGTGTGGGCTGGGTTGCAGTGGTGATCCCGCCCAGCTCGACGATGCGCTTGGTGTAGGCGGTTTGGCAGAGAGAGATGTCAGAGCTATCCTAGCGGACCTCGATCCCCAAGTAGAAGGAGATCCAGGAGCCCCAAGTCGCTCATATGGAAAACAGACTTCATCTCTACCTTGAACGTCTCCACCTCATCCTCCTTGGTGCCAGTAATCACCAAGTTGTCGACGTAGACGCCTACCAGCAAGGCGTTGCCTCCCTTGCTCCGCCTATAGACAGCAGTCTCGTGAGCGCTATGTTGGAACCCCATTTGCTTGAGGGTGGAGTCTAGCTTAGCGTTCTAAGCTCGTGGTGCCTGCCGTAAGCCGTAGATAGCCTTGCGCAGGCGGAGAACCTTGTTCTCCTTATCGAGGATGACGAATCCCGGCGGTTGGCGGACGTAGACCTCCTCCTTCAAGTCACCATTGAGGAAAGCGGACTTCAAGTCCATGTGATGCACCCGCCAACCCTCTTGGGCTGCCAGCGCGAGGAGGCTGCCAACCCGCAAGTCGTTGCCTCCCTAAACCCTAAACCTCATCCTTCTTGATCAGCTTGAACACCCACTTAAGGGTGATTGCGCGGTGGCCGGCAGGAAGGTCCGCCAGCTCCCATGTCCGGTTCTGCTCGATGGTGCCCATCTCCTGCTCCGTTCTGAGCTAGCTCCTTTATCTCCATGTAAAGCCCTCCTCCGATGGAACGATCAAACGCTGACGAGTTTACAGCCTCATTCAGTTCAACGAGTCACTCTCGACCACCACCTGCGAAATGCCAAAATGGACCGTGGTCTCCATTGCTTGCTTGCAAGCCATCGTTTCTGAAAGAAACGCATCATGAACAACCCCCCGATTACCTGCACCTGCAACCACAACAGTTTCCTCATGGTCCCGAATTGTGAAGCCCCAAGCACCTATCCTCGTCTCCACCTTGAAACTCCCATCAACATTGATCTTGAGAATCCCCTCGGACTAGTTTTGTCGTGTCACTTCGTAGCCGTATCCGTATCAATCAGAAAGACTCCTGGGCCTTCATGGTCTGGCTCTGGGTCTGTCGCCCGGCCCAATTTCAGTCTTAAGCCCAAGCCGCATCTCCATGGGCCGCGGCCCGGCCAAGCGTGCCGTCGTCGTCGACCGACGCACACGCATCAACCGGCTCCGCCGCATGCCCCCATGAGAGCCGTCGCTGCTGCCGCCTCGCCCTCTCTCCGCGCCCTACTCCTCTCCCCCACCTCCCTGCCCCAACACCGCGCCCCAGGTTCGCCATGAACCCTTCGTCGTCCTCATCCTCCTCTGGCGGCTACCACTCCAGGACCGCTGCCTTCGCTTCCCCGCAGCCGCGCGGCGGTGGCGTGAGGCGGCGCGGTGGCGGCCGTGGCGGAGGAGACGGGAGCGATCGCATCGACGCCCTCGGCCGCCTCATGTAGCGCTTGACCCCATCCCCCTCTCCGTCGCTGTCGCGTGCTGTGTACGCTGCGAACCGCCCGCTGACGGCCTCTGCTCTCGGTTGCAGGACGAGGGTGTTACGGCACATGGCGGCGGAGCTGCGCCTCGTTATGAGGACCGATGGATACGTGCGCGTCCGCGACCTGCTCAACCTCAACCTTCAGACCTTCGCCAAGGTCCCTCTCAAGTCTCACACTGTGGACGAGATCAGGGAGGTATTGGCGATACTGATTGATTGATGAACTGCTGTCGAACTTGTTAGGCTACTTGGTTTGTGCATTGTGCTAAACGTTGTTTCTTCTTATTACTCCTAGCTTGCATCAGGAAACCTGCCTTGTTGAATGCTGATGTGCTCTTGATTTCTTCGGATTATGAAATTTTCCATGAACTGAGAGTAGTATTCAGTTTTGATGAGAAAATTTGTGACATTTTGGTGTCCAGGCAGTCAGGCGGGATAACAAGCAGAGGTTTAGTCTGTTGGAGGAAGATGGCGAGCTGTTGATCCGAGCGAACCAGGGGCACACAGTAACAGTATGCTCTCTGCCTGAGATTTCCCTGCACTAATACTGAAGTTGTTTCCATAAAGCAGCATGTTTTTCTCATGACTGTTCACTTTTCTTTTAACTTTGTGTTAGATTCACAGTGGTAATAAAACATCCACTGATATAATGGTTAGTCCTCCCATCGCTTACTGCTTTGGAACTGAGAATGTTATTATTGGAATGCTTGCTGCATTTAATTCCTGGATTAATAAAAGGAATCAGGGAAGAAATTAAGGAAGGTTCCATTCACATTTTGTTTTTATGTATAATACTTATATTCTGATAGGTTCCTTGTATATGCACCATAACACTTAGATTCTTATGCTTGGAAACTTTTTGTTCCATCAATGCTACATTTTATCTTGTGTACATTATGAATGTAGCTTTTTTTCCTAATCTATAAGCTTCATTAGCACTTTAAATCTGCAGGCTTTGTTTTGAACTCGGATAACATGGATCATGCTTTTTCTTACCCTCAGTCAGTGTATCTCCTTTAGGTGTTTATTGCAGTATTCTCTGTTTTAGCCTGCTGTGCTGCTTCCATATTTGTCATGAAGACATTAAGTGATTTTTGTTGGCTGACTGCCCCCACTGTCAGCTTAGCAAAAAGAGACTTTAGAGCATCTATGATTTTGGGCTTTGTGGTTAGATCAACATAAATTGCCTCTCAATTGACCATTCTAGTTTTCTTACTAATCCTGCAAACTCTTGCAGACTGTTACTTCAGAGAGCCTGCTGAAGCCCATTTTGTCCCCTGATGAAGTGTCAGGTATGTAAAAATAACAATCACTTTTGCATTTGCTCCAGAATGGAATCATATATTTTTTCTAATTTATTTCATCTGCAGTTTGTGTACATGGAACTTACAGAAAGAATCTTGATTCGATTTTGCAATCTGGGCTAAAGCGTATGGCAAGGTTACATGTACATTTCTCAAGTGGCTTACCATTAGAAGGAGGAGTAATTAGTGGTATGCTTTCTTTTTTTAGAGACACATCAGTATTGAATACGTCCATAGAAGAATTGTTAGGATCCCTAACTCCCGTCATAACAAGAATCTTATGTTATCTTAGCAGATGATTTAAGTATATCGTAAACATTGAAGGTCATCAGGATTTGTTTTATTAACAAAAAGTTTATCATTAACTTTCTGCTATAATCTAGTATGCTTCCAGTCATCATTACTGTTCCATAAGTTAGCTGCTTACCTTGACGACTTCAGCTGTTGCACTTTGTAGCATGTTTTTTAATGTTTCTACTGTTCCTGCTGCAATGAATTTGAAATTGATTTTCCATTTTCAGGTATACGGCAGAATGTGAACATCTTGATACATCTGGATGTGAGTAAAGCACTTAAAGGTACTATCTACTGCTTAAATAGCCCCTTTTTTGTTTTATTTCTTTTCTGGCTACTAGAGCCTGATATATGACCTAAATTTGTTGTGCAGATGGGATGAAGCTTTATATTTCAGACAACAGAGTGATCTTAACAGAAGGTTTTGATGGCGTTGTCCCTGTGAAATACATTGAAAGAATCGAAACATGGCCAGGACGAGCGCCAATACCATTCCAAATATAACAGGCCCACGGTGGCAGTAATGTAGTTTCAGTGTTGCTGCTTCATAAAATTTGATTTGTCGTGTTGTATCCCGGAGAGCTAATTTTCAGCAATTTACGTATATCATGGGAGGGAGGAAAGACGTTAACACGCACTGTGGTTTCCCTGTGTGTGTGGAGTCTGTCAGTACTCGGTAGGTTGTGTTGGAGCCTCTCAGTTGCGTACACCTACATTGTTTGCTCCGTTATGCGATTTGATTTCGGACTCTTCACAAAGCTGTGGTACCCAGCATCCAGCAGATTCTGGTGCACATGTATGATCACAGATTGCTCTTCTCTCAAACCCTATGGTGGTGAAACGAACACAAAAGACATAATAAGGAGATAAAAAGCATTTCATCATAACCTATGGCACTTAACTCAATTACATCCATGAATTATCCAATATAACAATCTTGGTTTTTTTTTTTTTTGAAGGAACAATCTTAGGTACAATGCCCTCAGTTGGTAGATATCAGGATCTCTAAATCATCTGTTGACTGAGCAGGCCTGGGACTGGGTTCAATCAATGTCGGGCCACAGACCGGACTCTTTTGGGCCGGGCTGCGCTGCCCGTGAACATGGACTGGGTTCACTCACTAGTCCTCTTCCACAATCGGTGGGTCCGTGATGAGCGTGTGACCTCGCCGGCAGGCGGTAAAAGAACTGGCCTCACCGCCACCGGGAATGGTGGCGCGGGGGAGCCGAAGGCGAGCTCGTAGAACGACGGCGAACAAGTGCGGAGGAGAGGTACACCTTATAGCTTCCTTGTGCAATGCATTGAGTGTCCCCGTTCCTTCTAGGGTTTGGTTCGCTTGTGATTTCCTTTGTGCCCCGATCCTCCGTTATAATATATCTCCATCATCTGGTTTGCTTAGCGTGCCTTGTCGGTTTTATTTTGCGGGATTCCAAGAACTTTAGCTTATTACATCTTTTATAAGCCTCAGCCCTGGTTAAGCCGTAGATAAATAGCTTTTTTGTTTAAACAAATGATCGAGGATGTCTCTTGGTTGAGCTGGTTAGCACTATAGATCTGGGTCCCGGTTAGGCTAATCAATTGGAACCAACTCATCCCCTTCCAAGGAAAAAGGGGGAAAGCTGTCTCTACCTTTCACATTTTTTAATTACTTCCTTTTCGGTGCAGTAGTATATAAGGCGTCTTTCAACATTGCACTGTCTCCTAAATTACACTTTAATTATCCATTTATTTTATATTGTATTGTTTATTATTAAACTTATCATTATTGGATTGTACATTTGACACAAATCTAATAGTATCAAGTTTGTATTACAACAGTTAAAAGTTCTTTGCAGAATTATTGATCAAAGACTATAAAATTTGACTTTTGACGCACGCGAAATGCTCTATAAACTGGACCAGAGGAAGTATTTGCATTCAAGGATGGCATGGGCATAGTGAATTATTTATATGAGACTAACTCATCCCTTTCCAAAGAAAAAGGTGGAAAATCTTCTCTTCCTTTTACCATTTTTTTTATTTATTACAACCCATCCCTTTCTAAAGAAAAGGGGAAAATACATCTCTTCCTTTCACATTTTTTTATTATTTATTGTTTGCATTCGAGGACAATATGTGCACAGTGAATTAGTTATATCAGACCACATGGCATAGATTGTCTCACTTTACCTCACTGATACAAATTGTGACATCCTGTGCCATTCATCTCAGCGAGCTGTATCTTGCCTCCCACGCCAATTTCAAGCCTGCATCTTGCTACTAGCATCATCGTTCTGATTCCATCTACAATCCTATAACTGCATTAAGCAAATGAAGCAGCACTAAGTTCAGAACTGGGTCTCCTCATAGGTTCAGAATTGTGGTACAAGCACCAGAGCTTGCGACTGCAAGATTGAAAGTAAAAATCAAAGCTGACAAATAAAAATAACCGGACAGAATGAAAGGACAACCAAATCCATTCAGTCACTTAGTATTGGTGCTTTCCATTATCATGGTCCATGTGCCATATTTACAGGAAACTGAAAGACATGGCTGCCCACCATTGTTTACTACCACCAACTCACCCCAAGGTCTTATTTATTTTCAGAGAAAACGCAATCTCACATATCACTCTCCTTGCCTTGCTGTCTCCCACCTCTATGTGAGCGCACACACGACATCATACCATGGTTGGGAGCTCAACTGCTGCTCTGCATACCACCATTGGTAGACACTCTGGTTCCATGCCTCGAGGCTGCGCACCTGCGCTGGTGGCCATGAGAGGACAAGTCAAGTTCTGCGACCTCATGTCACTCCGGAACCACAATGCGTATGTGGCCTCCTCGAGCCACAAGCGCATCATATGTGCCGTCTTCACTGAGGCACCTGAGAGTGAGACTGCCACTGGCCAGCTGCTGGCACCTGAGAGTGAGACTGCCACCGGCCAGCTGCTTGAGAGGTCGGTGAACACGATCCGCTTCCTGACGATTGATGCCGTGGAGAAGGCCAACTCCGGCCATGTGGGGATGCCCATGGGATGCGCGCCCATGGGCCACATCCTCTACGATGAAGTCATGCGGTACAACCCCAAGAACCCCTATTGGTTCAACCGTGACCGCTTCGTCCTCTCTGCCGGCCATGGGTGCATGCTTCAGTATGCGTTGTTCCACCTGGCCGGCTATGACAGTGTCTGCGTGAGGACCCTGCTTCAGTTATTCCTTCATTTGTGTCTCTACCGTTTAAGGTTCTTAGGAATATAGTTGGAAACTCAAAACACTACCATGGTCCATGGGTTCATCACTCTCTGAAGTTTGAACTTTGCACAGTACCCTCATCACTCTTTGCTGAAGATGTTTGTTTAATTTATCTGAAGTTCTGGACCAATATGCTAGGTGTTTATTATGGTACGTTGTTATATGTTGCTGCAGGAACAGGAGTTGAAGCAATTCAGTCAACTCGGAAGCAGGACACCGGGCCATCCTGAAAACCTTGTAACTCCTGGAGTTGAAGTTACCACTGGTCTGTTTATTTTGAGCTAGCTCACTCTAGTTGTAACTTGGCTTACTGTAATACCAAACAGAAAGTTTAGGTTTCCAATTTGGTTGTTCTGCAGGACCTCTTGGTCAGGGTATTGCCAATGCAGTTGGATTGGCACTCGCAGAGAAGCACCTGGCTGCCCGCTTCAACAAGCCGACAGTGAAATTGTCAACGATGTCTTTGTTGTCATCATGTCATGTGCTCATGTTTTCCTTCTAGTTTGTGTGATGCAGTTGTGGTAGCATGATTCACGAATTTTGTACAGATATGTTATCCTGGGAGATGGTTGTCAAATGGAGGGTATATCCAGTGAAGCTTGCTCGCTGGCTGGACACTGGGGTCTTGGCAAGCTCGTCATTTTCTATGATGACAACCACATATCTGTTGATGGAGATACAGAGATAGCATTCACAGAAGATGTGATCGCCCGCTTTGAGGCCTACGGATGGCACACACTCTGGGTTAAGAATGGAAACACTGGCTATGATGACATCCGTGAAGCCATTAAGGAAGCAAAGGCAGTAACTGACAAGCCTACATTAATCAAAGTGAGTCTTCTCTTTTTGTTATTACTGGTTTATTTAATTTGTTGGCTTTGCTCTAGATATTATCACATGTATGTATCCAATATGTACTGCTTCTAGGTGACCACAACAATCGGTTATGGATCACCCAACAAGGCTAACTCATATAGTGTGCACGGAGGTGCCTTGGGCATCAAAGAGGTCGAAGCAACCCGCCAGAATCTTGGATGGCCTTATGAGCCATTCTTTGTGCCTGAGGATGTCAAGAGGTCTGTCAACCATTTATCCTAATTATCTGAATGAGGTGATGAAAATCCATAGCACTTACAACATGATATCCTTGCATGGACTGTTGCAGACACTGGAGCTGCCACGTGCCCCGAGGTGCTGCACTTGAGGCTGATTGGGATGCTAGGTTTGAAGAGTATGAGAAGAAGTACCCAGAGGATGCAGCAACCTTGAAAAATATCATCTCAGGGGAGTTGCCTGCTGGCTGGGCTGATGTCCTTCCTGTAAGTTTATTACCATCTCTACTCCTGATATTAGAGACGATGTGCAGATGATGGATGACTTGCCAATGGTATATCTCTTGATCATCCAGAAATACACTGCAGAGTGCCCAGAAGCTTCGACCAGGAATCTCTCTCAGCAGTGCTTGAATGAACTTGCCAAAGTACTGCCTGGTTTTCTTGGAGGCAGTGCTGATGTTGCATCTTCCAGCATGACGCTGCTCAAGATGTTTGGCAACTTCCAGAAGGATACACCCGAGGAGCGCAACGTCTGCTTCGGAGTGAGGGAGCATGCCATGGGCGGCATTTGCAACGGCATTGCTCTGCACAGCCCAGGTCTAGTTCCATACTGTTCAACCTATCTTGCTTTCTCTGACTACATGAGAGCTGCCATGAGAGTCTCAGCCTTGTCTGAAGCTGGAGTAATCTATGTTATGACCCACGATTGCATCGGTGTCGGGCAGAATGGCCCAACCCATCAGCCCATCGAGCACTTGATGAGCTTCCGAACGATGCCCAACATGTTGGTGCTCCGTCCTGCGGATGGCAATGAGACTGCTGGAGCATACAGAGTCGCGGTCCTTAACAGGAAGAAGAGGCCATCTGTTCTTGCACTCTCCAGGCAAAACCTTTCCCAGCTGCCTGGTACCTCGATTGAGGGTGTTGAGAAGGGTGGATACGTCATCTCCGACAACTCAAGTGGCAACATGCCAGACCTTATTGTGTTGGGTACCGGTTCCGAGCTGGAGATCGCTGCCAAAGCTGCCGGCGAGTTGAGGAAGGAGGGGGAAACTGTTCGTGTCGTGTCACTTGTCTGCTGGGAACTCTTTGAGGAGCAGTCGGCTCCTGAATCTGTCACCGCAAGGATCAGCATCGAAGCAGGGTGCGCTCTCGGATGGCAGAAGTATGTTGGCCCAGGGGAAAGATTATTGCTGTTAGAATAGGCGGCCTTTGGGCTGGTCAGGACCCTAATCGGCGCAGGACTGTTTGGGTTAGATAGATATGGCAGGCCAAATAGATACGGATACGGCAAGGACTCCTGATCCTTATAGGACTCTGGACTCTTGATCCTTATAGGACTCTTGATCCTTACCTGTATATATATGTAATTGTACCTTGCCTCATATCAATCAATCCAATCTATTCCTGATTATACTTTCCTTCATGGCAACAACATCCGCAATCACGTCACTACTCTCTTGGACGTCGACTCCGGCAACTTCAACCGGTGGCGTGATCAGTTCTTGCTCATCCTCGGCAAGTTCTCCCTGCGGGATCACGTCACCACGGAGCCCCCAGTCCCGATTTCTCCCGACTGGGATCGGATGGATTGCGTCGTCAAGGCGTGGATCATCGCCACCCTCACCGACGATCTGGCAGAGATCATCTCCGCCCAAGGCTCCACCGCCCGCCATGCTTGGCTTGCTGTCGAGTCTCAGTTCCTCGGCAACTGGGAGGCTCGCTCCATCCACCTGGAGACGCGTTTCCGGAACTTCGTTCAGGGCGATCTTTCTGTCACCGAGTACTGCCGCCAGTTGAAGAAGATGGCGGACGATCTCAACGCCCTCGGCGAGGCCGTGACCGACCGGACCCTTGTCCTCAACGTCATTCGCGGCCTCAACGAGCGTTTCAGTCATGTCGGCACGCTCCTCCGTCGCGCACGTCCCTTCCCTTCCTTCCTGGAAGCACGCGACGACCTCATCCTCGAAGAGCTCACCTTGGCGAACAGGAAGGACGCTCCCGCCACCGCTCTCGCTGCCACCTCTACGCCCAACACCTCCAGCAGCACTCCTGCGCCCTCCGGCTCGGGTTCCAGCAATGCTGGGGGCAGCTCCAAGCCCTTCAACAACCGCCGCAACAAGCGCAAGGCGGCAACAAAGGCAGCAGTAGCGGCGGTGGTGGCCAGGGGACGCGACCTCCTGCTGGTGGCAACCAGCAGCAGTCCACCAGCGCGCAGCAACAGTAGCAGCCTGCCCCCGGTGGTGGTCGCTCCTGGCCCAGCTACACAACCCCTGGATGGGCTCGATCCAGATGTGCCCTCCGTTAGCACCGATCCCGGTGCCCCCTCACCTCCAGGCGCAGCAACAGCAGGCGCACCAGCAAGCGCTCCTCGCACAGCAGCAGGCCTTCGTCACCCACAGTCAGGCTGCTGCCCCTGACGGTGCTGCACACTGGGTTGCCCCCGGGTACTACAACCCGTGGCTGGCCTTCCCTCCTGGGATCCGACGGCGCTTGCCTCCGCCTTCAGCACCACGTCCCTGATTCCACCTTCGTCCGGCGACTGGTATTTCGATTCAGGTGCTACCTCCCACATGACATCCCAGTCCTCCTCTCTTTCACATATTCTTCCTTCGCGGTATCCTACTCCTTCATCTATTGTCGTAGGTAATGGTTCCGTCATGCCTGTCACTGCTACTGGTTTTACAGAGTTGTCTCCTTCTTTGCGTTTTAATAATGTTCTTGTGTCACCACAACTTATTAAGAATCTCATCTCTGTCCGCCAATTTACTATCGACAATAATTGTTCTGTGGAGTTTGACCCTGCTGGTTGTTCTGTGAAGGTTCTTCCCTCCCGGACCGAGATCGTCAGGTGCAATAGCTCCGGGCCGTTGTACCCTCTGCGCCTACCTCCAGCTCACTCCCTTGTCGCTCAGGCTTCTTCCCCGCTGTGGCACCGGCGACTTGGCCACCCTGGTCATGAGGCGTTGTCCAAACTTGCGTCCAGCACTTCGTGCCATATTAGTGATTGTTCAGATTTGTGTCATGCTTGTCAGTTAGGGCGTCATGTTCGTTTGCCCTTTTATGCGTCCACCTCTCGTGCGTCTAGCAAGTTTGATCTCATTCACTGTGATCTGTGGACCTCCCGGTTGTCAGTGTCTCTGGTTATAAATATTACTTGGTTATACTTGACGACTGCACTCATTATTTGTGGACATTTCCTTTGCGCCTCAAATCTGACACTTTCAGCACGCTGGCTCAGTTCATCGCCCATGCCTCCACTCAATTTGACACACGTGTCAAGTCGGTCCAGTGCGACAATGGGAAAGAGTTCGACAACTCGAGTACTCGCCACTTCTTCCTCGCTCAGGGCATCCATCTTCGCATGTCCTGCCCCTACACCTCGTCTCAGAACGGTAAAGCTGAACGCATTATTCGTACCATCAATAATGTCATTCGCTCACTGCTCTTTCAGGCATCTATGCCTCCCTCCTATTGGGTGGAGGCCCTCTCCACAGCCACTGTCCTCCTTAACATATTGCCTACCAAAACTCTCCAGCTCTCTACACCCCACTTTGCATTATTTGCAAAGCTGCCTACGTATGATCATCTTCGGGTTTTTGGTTGCAAATGTTATCCAAACATATCTGCCACCACACCTCACAAACTCGCTCCCAGGTCTACTCTCTGTGTCTTTTTAAGCTACTCCTCCCACCATAAAGGATACCGCTGTCTTGACCTTTCCAGCAATAGAGTTATCATCTCTAGGCACGTCATCTTTGATGAAACGGCCTTTCCCTTTGCTGAACGTCATGGTCCTAGCACCCCGGCCGACCTCGAGTTTCTTGATTTTACTGATGATGTGGTGCCAGCTCCTATTGGACCCTCGCCCACTTTGTTTCCTGCAGGCACGTCTCCCAGCACCTCCGACGCTCCTGCTGTCCCTGCCGGTCCTCGTGTGGCCGACCTTGGGGCACCTTCTGGCGACACCAGCGCCCCTGCCGGTCACTCTGTGACTGTGCCTGGGGCACCCGAGGCTGCTGATGATTTCCCGGTGCCGATGCTCTACATCCCACCGGCGCTCCGGTCACCGGGGCCTCCTTCCGCGCCACGCGCGGCATCCGCGACGGGGCCTCTCTACGTCCCGCCAGCCCTTCGTGCTGGCGCGTCGTCACCTACCTCGTCGACGGGTTCAGCACCACCACAGGCGCCCCACGGGCCTCCGCCCGGATTTTCGCCTCTTCGCCCCGAGCGCCTCTTCGAGCACCACTACAGCCGCCGGCCTCGACCTCCACCTGTGACCGCATCGCCAAGTACTGCTGCTGCCTTGCCTAAGGGTGCCGTTCCTGTTCGCCCCGTGAGCAACCAGCATGCTATGGGCTCGCGGGCGAAGAGTGGTTTTCGGATGCCGGCCACTTATCACACCGTCTCGCTCTCTCCAGTGCCGAAGACTTTCCGCAGTGCTCTTGCCGACCCCAATTGGCGAGCGGCTATGGAAGAAGAACATCGTGCCCTTCTGCAGAATGACACCTGGGCTCTCGTACCTCGCTCCCCTCGGGCCAATGTTGTCACTGGCGAGTGGATCTTCCGGCATAAGTTCAAGTCTGATGGTTCCCTTGAGAGGTACAAGGCCCGCTGGGTACTCCGTGGTTTCACTCAACGTCCTGGTGTGGATTTTGATGAGACTTTCAGTCCGGTGGTCAAGCCTGCTACTGTCCGCACAGTGCTCTCGCTGGCTCTTTCACGCAACTGGCCCATCCACCAGCTCGACGTTAAGAATGCCTTTCTCCATGGGACTCTGAATGAGACAGTGTATTACCAGCAGCCCTCCGGGTTTGAGGATCCTACTCGTCCTGCGTATGTCTGCCTGCTCTAGAAGTCCCTCTACGGCCTCAAGCAGGCCCCACGTGCTTGGTACAGTCGAATGGCTACCTACCTTCTGTCCATCGGTTTTGTTGAAGCTAAGTCAGATACATCACTCTTCATTTACCATCGCGGCTCCGACACAGCTTACTTGTTGCTCTATGTGGATGACATTGTCCTCACAGCTTCCTCTTCTGATCTTCTTCGGCGGATCATCTCAGCCCTGCAGCGAGAGTTTGCCATGAAAGATTTGGGAGAATTGCATCACTTCCTCGGTATGCAGGTTCAGCGAAGCAGTGCTGGTTTACTCCTCTCCCAACGACAGTACATGTTGGATATTTTGGATCGCGCTGGTATGGCAGAATGCAAGTCTTGCTCTACTCCAGTTGACACCAATCCAAAGATTGCTGCTGCTGACGGGGCCCAAGTGTCTGATGCCACAGACTTTCGCAGTCTTGCTGGCGCCCTACAGTATCTGACATTCACCCGCCCGGACATTGCGTACGTCGTTCAGCAAGTGTGCCTTCATATGCACGCCCCTCGAGAGCCTCATCTTGCTGCCCTGAAGCGGATTCTCCGGTATATCCGAGGCACACTTCACCTTGGTCTACTGCTGCGACCATCTTCCTCTACGGATCTTGTCGTTTACACCGATGCTGATTGGGCTGGTTGTCCAGACACTCGCAAGTCCACCTCTGGCTATGCGGTGTTCCTTGGTGATAACTTAGTCTCCTGGTCATCCAAGCGGCAGAACACAGTATCAAGATCCAGTGCTGAAGCTGAGTATCGCGCAGTGGCTAATGGAGTTGCAGAAGCCACCTGGCTGCGACAGCTTCTCATCGAGCTGCACACGCCCCTTCGGCGCGCCACGCTGGTGTATTGTGACAACATCAACGCAGTCTACATGTCCTCCAATCCAATTCAGCATCAGCGTACCAAGCACATTGAGATTGATCTTCACTTCGTTCGAGAGCGAGTTGCCATTGGTGATCTCCGTGTCCAGCATGTTCCTACCACTTCACAATATGCGGATATCTTCACCAAAGGGTTGTCTTCTTCGGTCTTCACGGAGTTTCGGTCCAGTCTAAACGTGCAAAGTGGCTGACGTTTGGACTGCGGGGGTGTGTTAGAATAGGCGCCCTTTGGGCTGGTCAGGACCCTAATCGACGCAGGACTGTTTGAGTTAGATAGATATGACAGGCCAGATAGATATGGATACGGCAAGGACTCCTGATCCTTATAGGACTCTGGACTCTTGATCCTTATAGGACTCTTGATCCTTGCCTGTATATATATATGTAATTGTACCTTGCCTCATATCAATCAATCCAATCTATTCCTGATTATACTTTCCTTCAATTGCCATTGACAAGTTCGGTACAAGTGCTCCTGCTGGAAAGATCTACAAGGAGTATGTCATCACTGTGGAGAGTGTCATTGCCGCAGCCAAGAGCTTGTAAGAGTATGTACACTGTTGTTTCTTTCTTTTGTGGATTCAAGGCTTGATGATAAACAATGGTTGCTATTTTGATCGGTTTGGTTTTATCCAGCCACTCTTCCATGATTCTGAATAAATTGGTTACTCTGGTTTCGCTGAATATTGTCTATTGGTAATTACGTCACGATGGGCTTTGGTTCTTGCCTCGTTGTTTCTTTTCTTTCAATCTCTGTTTCCTGTGTACGATAGACACGATCTGCTTACACAAATGTGGAGTATTTGCTGAACTAGCTCGAGTTCATTCCTTCTGCACAGTTTATCCTGCATTTCATCCATATATAGTCCAAATGCCGCTTGAAGTGCAGAAACGGACGTATGTGAATATTGTTCCTTATTTCTTTTCTTTTCTGTTTTATATGAACCAATCACATACCTGAAACCTTAATAAATGTGGTGCTATACCGCTACTGTTTATAAACAATTCAAGAAATTAGTGAGGCTGTTGCTTCACAACTCGCAAGTATGGTTCTGACTTCTAAACTCACAGAATGCAGCAGGCATTGTGTACTGGGAACGAGTTAACGAAATAACCCAAGCAAAGAACTTGCACATGCAACAATATCTGGACCATGGAAACGTCCTTTGTCAAGAAAAAAGTGTAGGGCAGGATACCATATTTAAAGCATGCTTGGCAATTCCATTCAATGACGTGAAAATACCGAACTCTTGCGTTAATCCTCTCCATATCAATCTACCCTGGCACAGATATGGTGGGCTTGTTTAGCTGCACTCAAAATGGATTAGGGTAGAAAAAAAACTAAATTTTCAGTTTAATCCCCACAATCCATATGAATTGGAGTGCACCAAACAAGTCTACATAAATACATACTCACTCCGTCCCAAAAAAAAAACATAATCCTAGCTTTGAATCTGGACATGCGTGTGTCCAGATTCAAAGCTAGGATTGCGTTTATTTTGGACGGAGGGAGTACACTATTTTCAAAAGGAAATCAAATTTGAACACCCACAAAGAAACGAATTGGAGGGAAGATTTGAAGAAAGGATGGGGTGGGGGTCCTTTGATTCTGAAGTCTAAGAGTCTGTTTGGAACGAAGGAATACAAAACAGAGAAATAGAAGAAAACATAGGAAAAAGATAGGAATACAATGACAAAATAAAGGAAAGGAAAAACACAGGAATTTTATAAAAATGGGTGTTTGGAACACATGAATACAAAGAGTAATCCCTGTCGCGAATCAAAGCTTCACTAACATATTAAATGCTACTAAACAAGTATTGTAAGGTGCATGCATGGTCATACTCCCACAGATGATGCACAGCATGAGCAAGATTCTCTTGGACTTCGCAAAGGAAAAGAAACCATGAGGTTGTAGTGGATTTTAAATTTCCTCCAAAATGTACAGGTATAGGAAACCTTCCTTTGGAAAGGAATCAATGAATCCTTTGTTCCAAACACAGCACTAGCCAAAACTATAGGAATGCCCGTTCCTTTGAAAATCCTTTGAAATTCCCTTGATCCAAACACAGTTACACAGCCTAAAACTCGACCAGTGGGTTGATCGCCTGGCCCGGCCCAGAGCTCTTGACAGGCCCACTGTCATTGACACACACCCACCCCTGCAAACGACGAAGCTCCGATCCAACGGTCAGATCACCTCAAGCCACATCCAACGGCCATGCGGGGTCTCTCCTCCGCCTCGCAGCCTATACATAAACGCCGCCACCACGCGCGCCACAAAACCTAGCATTCCTCCGCCGCCACTTCCCTCCTCCGGCTCCACCAGGCGAAACCCTAGCGCCCGAGTCCCTCCTCTCCCCACCTCCCACGAGCCATGGCGGCGGCCGATGTCGCGGCGTACGCGCCGCCAATGAAGTCGGGCAAGGCCGGATTCGAGGCTGGGCTGATGGATCCGCAGCACAGGATCCGCATCACTCTCTCCTCCAGGAGCGTCAAGAACCTCGAGAAAGGTACGTACGGTGGATGTCATTTCCTTGTTTTGTTCCTGCGGCACTGGGTTCGAATCGAAGAGTTTACCTACCTAGTGTTCGTTGCGTTTTGAGCAGTCTGCGGCGATCTGGTCAAGGGTGCCAAGGGCAAGGACCTGAAGATCAAGGGCCCGTGCGGATGCCTACCAAGGTGCTCCACATCACCACCAGGAAGTCTCCCTGTGGCGAAGGTGATCTCTCCTCTCCTTCTCACGGCCTTCGCTATGTGTATCGTAGTGTCATTCGTACTGGTCTCGAATCGTTTGGTGTGTTGGATGTTTAGAGCTATAAATTGCGATGGATGGTATGCTGAGCAGATGATGTTAACATATACATCGACTGAGGTCTGTCGGAGTCTCTGATGTCTAAAATTGACTCGTGGTGTCATGCTGTTAGGAAAGGAAAGTTTTATGGTTAATTGGTAGGCTGAGCATGTGATGTTAACAGGAGATGCTGCTGAGATAATACATCATTGAAGTCTCTAAAACCGAGCTTTTTAAAACTGATGCTTGGCCTATGATAGGGTTTAGAGTGGAGGGCATTCTTGTTATTGTATGGCTTCAGCTAAACATAGATTTACTTATTATTAGACCATAGATCATAGAGTAGTTTAATACTGGCTGTTAAACAATCTTTTACTTTTTTTGGCCTGGCTCAAATTTGACATGCAGCATTCAGTCTGGGATAGGCATAGACATAATGGTGAAATATTGTGACCAATTTTGGCCATATATAGCGTTTGTTTCCTGGTTTTCTACAGTTGATGAATATATTTATTTATTGGATGTACCATTGTTGCCTTCTTGTGCTACCCTTAATAGCCTTCTATATCCTTGAAAGTTTAGTGCGAAATACCTGGCATGTACTTCTTTCTAAGACTCACCAGTCAATCTAATTCACCTGAGTTAATATGTTGGGCTTGAGTTTGTGTGTTGATCTTCTGTTTGTGCTGGGCTAACCATATGATGCCAAACCAAGTTAATCCTGAGATTTTCTGAGGACTTGCAAATTTGAGCTTTTTAAAACTGATGGTTGGCCCATTCAATGATTTCACTGTTAGAACATTTTCACTTCTACACTTTTTGAGTTGCAGTAACTTTTGAGGGATGTTCTATGTTTATTTTTATTAAAGGGATCATCACTTGTGTGTTGAGCCCTGTTGTGAGTTGTTATTGTTACAGGCAATGCAAATTTTAGTATTCATCGGCCTGTCATTTTGTTACATTAATTATCATGTTATGTTATCTTTAGAGGATGTTTTTATTGTTTTGTAGACATGCTGAGCAGATGATGCTATATTTTTATACTGATACTTGATGTCTCAAAATCGAGCTTTTTAAAACTGATGCCCAGCATGTTAGATTATATGTTACTTATTCTTGAGTTTTCCTGTTTTGCTTGTGCCAGAATTTCTCTTGGGATTTCATTTTTTTGCTTAAATATAATTATTGATACAATTATTAATAATTATCTTTACTATTTCAGGTACCAACACATGGGATCGCTTTGAGATGAGGATTCACAAGAGGGTGATTGATCTCATCAGTACACCAGACGTGGTCAAGCAGATCACCTCTATCACCATTGAACCGGGTGTGGAGGTTGAGGTTACTATCAGCGACGCGTAATGTGGTAGCCAGTATCTTATCATTTCAAAAGCATTAGAACTGCAGTTGAACAGAGGATGTATTCAGTTTCTTGTGAGAAAACTTGGTGTAAAAGAGGAATTCCCTCCTAATCTATAAGTTATTTGCATCAGAGTTCAGTCTTATCAATGTTTTGCGACATGGTATGGATGTAGCCTGTTTCAATGAATGGAGAATGGACAAATGGTTAATGGATGCTCCTCTCTAGTGTATTGCTTTTGAAATGAATTAGATTCTTGTTGATGTTTCACTGCTTTTCACTATCAAGTATGTTTCAGCAGATGTTATCAGATGAATCTGAGTTATCTGTTTCTTTAGATGTCAAAAGTTGAATGAGTGTGTTGGTATGAATCTGAGTTGGCTGGTTCTCTAGATGTTAATAGTTGAATGGGTATGTATTTGTAGTCTCTTTGACTACAACACTTCGTTTTTTTACAGATGGGTTTCTCTTAATATGTTCTTGTGAGAACTTTACAGATGGGTTTCTCTTAATATGTTCTTGTGAGAACAAAACCTCGTTGATAACCGTTCAGTATCAGCGAAAAGTGGCAAACGAACGTAATTTATTCTTGTTGCAATGAAGCTTTGACCGATTTTGGCGTACAATACACAATCTCAAGAATTGTGTCACAGAAACATGCTACAAACTAATATTACAAACTCAAAAACTTATCACGCGAAAGAGAAACCAAACAAAAAAATAATGTACGTATTTCCTCAGCACATGCCTAGCAAGATCAATCCCGCTGCGTGGGTAGTATCACACACGCTTAGTTCTTGACGAACGTGCTCAGCACATCGAAGTAGTCGGGGAAGGTCTTCCGGGTGCACCCAGGGTCCCGGATCGTGACGGGGACCTCGGCGCAGGCGGCAAGGGAGAAGGCCATGGCCATCCTGTGGTCGTCGTAGGTGTCAATCGCCGTCACATTCAGCTTCTCTGGTGGTGTGATGATGCAGTAGTCTGGCCCTTCCTCAACAGATGCTCCCAGCTGGCGGAAACACAAACAGCAACATAGGATGAAGCGCAAGAGGCAGCTTGCTATGAAAACACAACATGGCTTGGAAATAGCTATGAAAACACATGTCTGTGAGGCTGTGAAGTATGTAATCTTACCTTGGTTAGCTCTGTCCGAATAGCAACCATCCTCTCGGTCTCCTTTACTCTCCAGGAAGCCACTGTCAAAGAGCAATAGCTATTAGTGGAGCTTAACAAGAACCATGTCTTGAATGTTACAATGTATTTAGTCTTGTCAAGTAGTAATGTAGAACAGGCATGGTTGTAGGGCTGAGAATGTTTTACCGTCTCTGATAGCTGTTGGGCCATCGGCAAAGAGGGCAACCACAGCAAGAGTCATGGCGACATCAGGCATTTTGTTCATGTTGACATCAATGGCCTTAAGGTGTTTCCTCCCAAATGGCTGCCGCGGTGGGCCAGTAACAGTTACGCTAGTCTCAGTCCATGTAACCTTTGCTCCCATCATCTCTAGTACCTCAGCGAATTTCACATCACCCTGTGGTGTTCAGAAAGTTAATAAGGAAACGGAGACAGCGTAAGGAGCGCATATTACAGAACTGTTTAGTTTGGTACGTTTAATAGCTAGTTATTACTTGAATATCCATTCACCAAAGTATGTCTATTTGACATTTGCAGATTATTATGTTATTTTGTGACTCCACGAGTAATGCCAAAACCCCCCAAAAAGGCAAGAGCAGTTAACATTGCATCAAAGTTTTACCTGCAAACTGGTGGTGCCACAACCTTCAACAGTCACAGTCCCTCCAGTAATTGCAGCACCAGCCAAGAAATAGCTTGCACTTGAGGCGTCACCTTCAACATAGGCATTTTTGGGGGACCTGTTGATTGTAAAGCAAAAGGAGGTTCAGTTTAATGAACTTATGTACTGATTTCAGTACAATGGACTAAGGGAAGCATGCTGGGTAACAAAATGGATATATCCTTCTAAAACAATAGAGAAGCAGGTTCACACAGCATAGAGGGGGCAAAAAAACCAATCAAGTGCCTTTTCCTGAATAAAAAAAAAGTATCCATGCCAAGAAGCTACAAGTCCAGTTACCAAGATTGTCTCTTATATAAGCCAAGTTTCAAGAGGATGCTAACTTCTAGTGCTATCAACACTCTACATGGTTGTCCCCTTTACAATATATCTTAATTAGGTGATTACCAACTAGGCATTGCTTGGCTATTTCAGTTCGTGTTATTGACTCCAATAGACTGGCCCTACACAGTCAATACTCAGTTTTGTTTCGCTGCAGTGATTTTTGTCTAAGGTGCACATATTCAAATATGGACGTGTCTGTTTGGCAAACTGAAAAGTAAATCATTGGCAACAGAGTAGTGAAATAAATTACAAAGCTTACTTGTATTTTTGACCTCCCTTAATGTAGAATTTGTCCCAGCTATCAGAATGCTCTGCTTTCACGCCAAAACGCTCCATCAATCTCAATGTCATTTCGACATAGGGAACGGAGATTAATTTATCAATGATTTCAATCTCCACATCCCCAAGAGCCAAAGGAGCAGCCATCAGCAAGGCACTCAAGTACTGGCTGCTGATGGAGCCAGAGAGCTGGACCTGGAGAGCATAACAGTTGTAAGAGCAAACTCATGCTAAAAACACATAATATTAGACTAGAAAACAGGCAGTACCCAGAAGATGGAAAGTAAGTTGCTAAACACATGCCAAGTATTACTTCATTGAGTTGAACAGAAACATAATTTGCTAGTTAGGGATGACCATTTGTAGGTTATTATGTGGTGTAGAGTCAATTCAGATCAATGTATACTTTCCTTGCAAATGCAAAAGCTCAACAAGAGTTGTCCCATTTGCAGAAGAATGTAGCATGTGGCCCTTAGTAACTAACCTTGCCGCCAGGTAGCCCTCCAATTCCATTGACACGAACAGGTGGGCAGTCAGTGCCAAGGAAACAATCAACATCCGCACCAAGCTGCTTCAGTCCGACAACCAAGTCGCCAATGGGTCTCTCCCTCATTCTGGGTACTCCATCGAGCACGTAACTGAAGCCCGAAAACCAATACACCATAAGCCACTAGACATACACATGGACATCATAATAACTTCAACAAGTACTGTGAACAAAAAAAAAACATACGTTGCATTTCCACCAGCAGCAGTAACAGCTGCTGTCAACGGCCGCATTGCAGTTCCAGCATTCCCAAGAACAGCTGCACTTCCTCTTTAGCATCCTCAACCGGGAACTTTCCACCACAGCCAACAACTACAGCTCTTTTGGCAGCTTTGTCCGCTTTAACGGAGAGCCCAAGAGTGTTCAAGGCCCCAAGCATGTAGTGGATGTCCTCACTGTTCAACAGGTTATCAACCACTGTTGTCCCCTGTTCAAAGATTAAAAAACAAAATCCTTATTAAAAAGTTAACAATGCTAGTCTTGTGACCAAGTTTGCTAAAAACAATGTAAATGATCATTGATGCTTCATCGTTTATCATGTCAAAAGTATTACAATAAACCTTCAGGGCTAGTTTTTTTGTACCCAAATTTCATAGTAGAGCTCATGAAACACCAAGAGACAGCATGGCATCCTAACAATCAATAGTCCAGTATAGCAAGAACCCCCTGTTTAGTGTTTACACAACGATGACCTAAACCTGAATACAAGCGGCAGGGAGGACAGGCTATTAAACGAGCTAACAAGCTACTGACCTCCATCTCATCGCTAGAGGAACTACACCGAGAATTAGTAGACAATAAAAAACAAAATGAACATATCTGCTATCGAGTCTGTTAACAGCAGTGTCGGTAACCCTGGGTGGTTCATCTTTTTTTTTAATCATGATAACAGTATAGGAGGATCTACCTTTCAAGGCTGGTTTCCTGTACCCAAATTTCACAGCAGGGCCCAGCAGACACCAAGAGAGAGCATGGCATCCCCCGAATGAGTAGGCCGATAGATCAACACCCAGTCTTGCTAGTGTCTACTTACACCTTGCTTCTACTGTATCGATTGTTGATCATCTTAAGCCGAATACAAACTACTAGACGACAAATTAATCAGGGAGCTAGGCATCCAGTGCATCTGATCGTGAGATGGAAGACACCGAGAACTCGTGCAAAACATTTCAGTATATACTGTAGTAGAGAAACAGGGCAGCAGCAAACCCCCCGTAAAATCTTCATCTCCGCACCGCACCACACCCGAATTCCAGTTGGTTAGAAAAAGGGAAGTGGAGGGGGCCGGCCTCGCTCACCTCGGACAGGGCGGCGAGCAGGAGGATCCGGTTGGACAGCGACTTGGACCCGGGCAGCTTGACGATACCAGAGATCTCCTTGATGGGCTGCAGCACGATCTCCTCGGCGCCCGCCTGCACCGCGGGTGCCGCCGCCGCCGCCGCCATGAGAACCCCACGGCGCCCGAGCGCCCGCAGCCCGCGGACGGCGGCGGCGGTGGCGGTGGGGCGCGCCGTGCTCGGGCGGCGGTGGTGGTGGCGCGGTCCTGCGGTGAGGTCCAGCGACACGGTGGCCGCCGCCGCGGCCTTCGTCGCCATGGCTGACATTGCCGACGACGACAAGGGTTGGTAGGGCGGGCGGCCGAGAGTGGATTTGGTTTGGGTCGGTTCTCGCGGTTGGTGGCGGCGTGGACTGGACTGCCACCTGCACGGGGTCGGGGAGGAAGAAATAGGTGAGAGCACCCGCACGCTGCACGCAACGGGGTGCTGGTGCTGCTCACTGGCTGCCACCAACCCCCGCGACGCGACTCGCTGGTTTGCAGCGGCGCCGCCGAGTGGCAGGGCAGCAGATCTGGGCGCGAGCGCGGGAGACCCCAGGGAGGGGGCCGAGCCGCCGAGGGGGTTGGTAGGTGCTTGTTGGTTTTCCTTTCGTTTTCCACAGCCCACAGACAGGTGGTGTGGGTGTGCACGAATGCAGCACGGCCTTCGTTAGCGCTTGTTTTCCACAGGTCTTCGTTACTTTCCATTTGCAAGCGAGCATGTCGTTCTGATGCCCCGCAAATTCATCACTCACCACAGCACAAAGTAAGTAACCTGACAAGCCAAAAATGCAACCATATACATTCGTACCAAATTATAAATCATTTTAAGAATATTCAATAGCACAATGGTTGGTTGGCCGGGTAGAAAATTGAAGAATTCTCAAAGAACTGATGCGGTGTCGTCAGTGCACCGAACCATATATGCCATCGTATAAATAAGAGCAAGTACTATACGATAATCTGCAATACACTGAGCGCGATAAAATATTACTGTAATATAACAGTGATAAGCTTCCGTATAGGCGAGTAAAAACCGCGCTGCATGACGCCTAGATCCCAACACACTAGTGCTCGTGTGGCATGTTCAGAGAGACATGGGTATAAATGTGTTGTTGGCTTCTTTCTTGCCAGTGGCTATGGGCTGGACAATAAAACAAAGCTCTGTACGCAGCAAAATCCGCTCGGCCCGAATTGACGACGGACTTGGGCCCATGCATGGCTGTTCTTCTCTTGAGCCATGAGTGAGAGAGGGAGAGGTAAAAACATTTTTGGCTCATGACAACACAAATAATGTTTGGGGGAAATCGTCGTCATCGTACACATCACATCACATGCACGCACCAGCCTTTAATCGTTTTTGACTTGAGCTCCATCAGATCGATTATCGTGTGAACGCACCCGTCGTTTGGGGAGTCTAAACACGTCCATGATCAATATCATTCAGCAAAGTGCCGGAATCGATCCACCAGGCGGCATCACGTTGTTTAGCAGCACCGGTTAGGAGAACGTACGAAGGATCGAGCTGAATGAAACAAGTGATACTGATAGCCTGCTGGTGCCGAACTGACCATAGCTCAGCTGTTTAAAATCCGGGCTTAAGTTCTCGGTCGCTTAATTTTCTTTTCTAGATTTATTTAAAAGTCTTTATGGCATTATTCTTTCATAAGAGGTGGCGTTGCATATATGATGACTTTAACAATCGTCTGTACATTGATTTGGAAAAGTGTGATTCAAAATTTGTAACCACATCTTTTATAGCTTGCCATAATTGTCTAACATTAGTTGTGGCAAATTATGCCTTCCCTCTAAACTCGAGATGATGTCACTACACGTCGGCTTTCCTTCTGTCCGCACCAACCAAACTTGTGGTATAGCTCACTAGCTCATAGCCGAGTATCTCTAATAATTTATTATTTCTCACTTGTCAAATCTTGTGTTTTAACAAGTTGTTATAATAATTTACCAAGTTGGAAAGATGTCATCTCCAACAATTTGTTATTTCTCACTTGTCAAATCAAAAAAAAATTAAAAAGGAAGAAAACTTGCATACGGAGGAAACTTGTATGCGGGGAACAGAGCGGAGGACTCGCGGGCGAGGGGATGACAAGCCGATGCGCACTCGCAAAAATAGGCGCGCGACTCCGTCTTTTGGCAACCGTGTAGAATTGGCAAGTCCAATTTAGAGATTATTTTTTGATTGATTTGCTAAATTTTAAATGATGACAAATGATTTAGCAAATTGTTGGAGATGCTCGTATGTACGATCCTATACATGGGTAGTTGCCATCTATATCTATGTGTGGATATATATATATATATATATATATATATATATATATATATATGTGTGTGTGTGTTTTCACGGCTAACGTGTGTGTACGGTACATACGTACGTTTAAAGTTATTTGAAATGATAAATAAATTGGGATAGATTCTAGATGAAATTTTGATTTACGAGAACCGTTCTGCGCATGAAAAATATGTTTTTCTATGAAACAATAAGGGCAGAGTATAGGTATTGACATCTGGATATCACGAAGTTAAGTTTTATTTTCAACCTTTCACACGCAGTAAGATTAGCATTTGGCGTGTCAAAATTACTCGTGGAAAGAAGCTTATTTGGACGAGTATAAATTATTATGCTGGTGTTTTTTATTTGGCTCATATTGAGTAGCCGGAGGTTGCGTGCATCTTCACTTTAAATTAAAAGGATATATAGCTGGACGCTAAAATAACTTGACAAGCCAAAAGGCAAACTATGCACCTAGCCAAGGACCATCCCACTTAACCCACTTTATTATATTATATTATATATATATATATATATATATATATATATATATATATATATATATCAATGTTTTAAATAGCGAGCTAAAGCCAAGGTGTTTAGCGTTTTATAAGCCATAATTAGCGGACTTTAGCGGCAAAATTGTGCATGAACGCAAATAGCGGCACAATTTTTTTCAAGCTATTTCGGACTATAGCGGCAAAAATAGCGGGCTATTTTTTTCCTTGATATATATATATATACTCCCTCGATACCTCTAAAGCAAATCGTTTAGGACAAGGTTTGAGTCAAACATTATAAATCATAAATACCTTTTAAGTTGTTGGGTTTGAAAATGTGAAAACCAAATCAATAGATTTGTCTTGAAAAATACTTTCATAAAAATATACATATATCTTTCAATAAATATTTTTTAAAAAATAAACAATCAAAGTTATGCTTTGAAGACCGTATCGCTGTCCTAGACGACTTACTTTAGAGGTATAGAGGGAGTACATGGTTGTAAAAGTAGTTAGATAGGCTGAGGAAAATGATTAGGTAGGTTGGTTGAAACATGAACGAAATAGAGTGTGAGTTCTGCTTTCTTTTCGACCGCAGAGGATACCAACCAAAACTCGGAAGTACTACCGTGGAGTAGTGGTTGCGGTGGCTAGCTCCATTGGGGAAACGTGCTATTAATGTGCAATCGGAGCATAATATACTTTTTCTTTGAAATTTCTTGTGCATACATAGCTGTTGCGAAAACTTTTTTGGAGTTTGCACGGCGGGTTGCACAGTGATTCATCTTGGTCTACAAGGATTTATCTTGGTTTGCATCCTCTGTTTTAAATTTATCCTAGTTTTATTTAAATTTCTAGAGACCATGTATTATTCAAATAATAATTCTAAGCAAGGAATAAAAAGGTAGAACATGATTTGAGGAAAAATAGAAAGCTGGTTTCATATTTTCCTAAGTCAAAATATTTTTTATAAGATTAAATAATATTTTAGTATATTTAAACTGATATTAATTGAAGAAAAGTGTAGCATAATATTTTAGTATAATATTAAACTGATATTTCTTTTGAACAAATTTTTTATAAAGTGTAGTTGATCTCTCTAGACTATCACAAAAGTTCGATTTACATCGCTGATGTGGCACTTCGTCAGCCAACATCACTTATGTCGGATGATTTCCAGAGCCGAGAGGAGAGGGAGTCTAAAAATTCAAAAAAAAAAACAATTGAAGGACAAATAGAACGCGCGCAATTGATGGAGAGGTTGACTTGTTTGGACGTATCGCAGCTATGGGCTGTACAATGCAACAAAGGCTCATGGCAGATATGAAAAAGCCGGTCCACGCACGCCGCTCCGGAGAACGTGTCGAAATTATTTTTGTGACGAAACGCAAAATGCCTGAAGTCCATCGTCGTCATCCTTCCTCACCAGTCACACCACCACAGACACGCATAGTATACACCAACCAGCCTTTGACCTCTCAGCTCAATCTCAATGAGACAATTTATCATGTGAAAACGCTTGTCGTTTTGGGATCGTATATCCCCTTCAATCCTTCATTCGTGTTTCTCGAGAGAATTTAAACCGATGGTGGACAGCGGTGCCGTTTGCGGACTCTCTCGGATCTCCAGCGGCCATGCACCGGCGTCGTCCGTTGATCGGAGCGGTCGACGGCCGGCCGGTCTCTCCCTCCTGCGCGGCCCTTCCGATCCGATTCCTAGCTAGTTCCCTTTGGGGGCTTGAAAGGCTGGTGGCCTGCTGCTTGCACCAACAGATAGATGGTGGTGGTGGAGACTGAACAGGAGAGTCAAAATAAAGATGCTCTTTCATCAGTTCCAGAGGCATATGCTGCAACAACAACAGCCGTGCTGCTCTTGGGTCTCTTCACTTGCCGCAGCAGCCACCCGACCCGATCGAGCTGAATAGAATATATAGAATAGCTCACATGCATGCTAGCTACTCTCTCCGTCTCAAATTATAAGACATTCTAAGAATCTTGAAGAGTCAAACTATCTCAACGTTAACCAAAATTTATATGACAATATGATAACATTTATAACGTCAACTAAGTTTTATTAGATTCATTATCAATTATATTTTCATAATATGTCTATTTAATATTATAAATATTTATATATTTTTTTATAATTATTATCGATCGCCCCTTGTTTTGTCAGAAAACAAACCCGGCCTTGTTACCGGCACCGCCAACGGAAGACACGTGATCTGGCCGAGCCGGGGCTGGTGCCATGCACGGTGGCGGAGCGCCGCCGGCAGACGGCGAAGTGGAGCGGCAGCGGTGCATTTTCCCCATGGTATACAACGTTTCGATTCCCGGTTGCCTGTTGCGGCGATTTTTCCCAGAGAATAACAACCGACGACAATGAGAGATGCCTAGTGCGGTGCGTTAATTCATGTTAATTTCCCTTTAAATTTCTTTTTTTTTCCGTAGTTTAAAATGCCAATTTAAAGGATCATCATCCCATCAAATCCGGCCAAACCAAATTTCAAAGATGAATACCAAAAGGAGGCTATGCAGCTACCTAGTGCTGAAGCGAAAAAGTGAAACGTTTAAATTTGACCCCAGTAAAATTTCAGGCGAGCCGTCACTCTCACTCCGCCGGCCCAAGGGCCGGGTTTGGGAATTTAAAGCAGCGCAAAAGAAAAACTGCACAGCGACGACTAAAAATATGTTTTCCGGGTTCCCGGGTAAGATACAAAGATGGGGTACGAAAAGGTTGTACCCGCAGGTATTTGGATTCTTGCTTTTTTTTTTTCTTATTTTAAATATTGGAATGTAAAAAAGGAAAATTTTATATAAGTTATTTACCAAACCC